>JANHFO010006363.1:0-14883 GCA_032468095.1 Pareas carinatus | reverse complement strand
CGGGATGGAAGCAGGAAAGCAGGAAAAAAAATATTATTCCTGTTTTCCCCCTCTAAAAACGTGGTGCGTCTAATGGTTAGGGGCGTCCTATAGAGCAAAAAATACGGTAGTTCTATCCATTATGGTTGGTTGGTGCAGAAAATTAACTATCAAATTTTGGACAATTCCTCTTAATGTACGTTTTTTTTCTTGGACCCTCTAAGATATTCATAGATCATCCATATGTTTGTTAGAAAAAATACATAAATAAATAATATATCCATAAAGTGTGCAGTACTGCATATTATTTCTAAGGTATTATATGGAAAATGTGGACGGAAGATGAGATTTATACTTTGATTCAGTTATTCGATGAAACAGATGAATGATTGCCCGTTTCTACTTTAAAGGAAAAATAATATTTGCCTAGTATGACTCAAAGCAGTATTTACAATTACATCAGTTGACACCCTAGTCTGTACATGTGGCATTTTCATTCTCAAAAAAACCTAATCCACAAGTGGTTATTAAATCCTATGATACAAAAAAAACCTTTATCTTAAAATGTGATATTTTGGGAGGAGGTTATTACGTATTATTTCAATTTGGAGGTAAGATTTAATATTTTCAGATGTTCATATTCTTTTGAACTATATTCATATTCATCTAGATAAAAATATGGACTCTCTATATCCTATGTATAATGAAAAGACGTTCTCCAGGATTGGTAAGATAAATATATGGGCCTAACTACTCCATGGTCTGCATAGTTGATGCTATTAACAACTTACAAAAAACGCACATCATGTACAGTATATTACCTATGAATGCTTATACTGAAATATGACTACCATTAATGGAAATACCCATATAGAACTCTTTTACATGTGCGCAAATCCATAAATGCATGCCCCTAGGCTTTTATGCTTTAGTAATAATTTTGTCTATTGTTTATTTTTTTTCTCCTTAGCTTTTGTACCCAATTAAAAACATTTTTACAGAAATTTCATCAGGGACAACAGAGGCTCCTCCCCCAATGGCTACTGTAGGGTAAGATCTTTTCTTCTCTCACCCATGATCTGCTCTATAACTGCCAGAGCTGGGTTTTTGGCAGCTTTTCCCCCTGGATTTGACGGGGGCATTTAGGAAAGACTCGAGAAGACTCTTGGACAGCTGTGGACCCATCTAGGAGAGGGAATGTTGAAGATTGAAACTCCTTGTGAGGGAATAGCTGAAGAGTCAGGGACTGTTACATCCCTTCCAACCAACAATCATTTTTGGAAGCAAGCTGGGAAGTTGTGCTTTTGCTTTTTATCGCTAAAGGTTAATTGACTGATTGAATGCTGATTTATTTTAATTCATGCTGGATATTTTCTGTTTTCCTTTTTGTTTGCGTTCTTTAATTTATTTGACTGTTTTCATTAACTTCTGCTTTCCTATGGAAACATGCATGTGACCTTGGATTTGTACTTTATTAACTTGCAAAAATATTTTGGATCAAATGACCAAAAAATATCTCCCCTGTCTTTTTCGCTGCCTTCTTGCTCCTTCCCTGCTTTGAGCCAGCAACAAATCAGATTACAGAGAGAAGGGGCTGATATCTATCGGGGAAAACAGACTCTGGCTAACAAGATGCAAGACTTAGCTGATTTTTTTTTTAAAGCTTTCATGAACTTTTAACATTTGCGCAACATATTATTAAAAGACAGACATTATATCTTTTAAGCCTACAAGAAGAATTTGTTTTTTAAAACAGTAGATTCATTGGGAAGAAATACAGATATGGAAACAACACAGATGATGGAGAACAATGAGAACAAGAAATGTGATTCCCCAGCCGTAAACTGTTCAAGAAAAAATATAGACTCAGAAATTATAAAGCCTGTGCACCAAGCAGAAATTATAGAGCCGACTACATGCACCCCTCAGAAGCTTAACGCTGTACTTTTATATAATAGTAGAGAAATCTCTGGGTTGACAAGTGACAAATGGTTTTTCTTTAAGGGGTTTGATGGAGAGTGGAAATTGAATTTAATACATCTAATTGAGGAACGATCTTATCTGGAATTTTGAGGGAAGATAGTTTGGCTTATTGGACTTAATGTATTTAATTGATCAGCAACCGATAAGAAATAGCGTAAAAAAACAAATTTGGATATTTGATCCAGGACCAATTAAGGTTAACATTTGGGATGATTGATAATTGAAGCCGTGGTGAATTTTCTGTTGTTGATTACAATAACAGTTTGTTAACAGAGAGTTTTGGAACTTTAACTTTGTCTTTTTCCCATTACTATTCACAATTTTTATTACTTCTACATTTTTACATAATATGCTTATTACTGTTGTTTATTCTATTAACTACTTTGTTATTAACATAGTTTACTAATGACAAGCTAAAATTTGTAAGTAGATTTAGCAGTTTAACTGTTTAAAAAAAATTGGTCTGTTTTGCAAGGGGTGGGAAACCAAAATTGTTGTATTACATTAATCAACGCTCAGAGAGGGTATTATGTGCATATGTGTTTTTTAAATATACTTTTTAGTTAATATTTTTGGTGGTTTTTTATTTTTTGTTTCTTAATATTTTGGTGTTTTGTATTTTAATCTTTTTCAATAAATCTTGTTTTTTTAAAAAAGAAAATTCCTCAGAGACCAAGGCATTTTATATATATTATTTCATTCCTGAGAAATTAGCAATGATTTTAAAGTGCAAAAGCGTATATTAAATTCATTTAACCACTGTAAAACCTATTGTACAACTTTTTAATAATAGAACAAAAGCAAATTGAACTACTGGACATAGGAAAATTTATTGCCATGTTTCATAACATATGCAGATCCATCAGGGAAACTTTGAGAATGAAGATCATTCGTGATCTTTAGGCTGCCCATCCTTGCACTAAACCATACTCCATTTAGCCGCTGTCTGTTAAATAAACCAGTATAGTTGGATTAAAAATAGCATTAACTCCATAAATTAGGAATTATGAATTAGTTAACATAGTCTTTATGGATACCATCATTCCAACAGATATCTCCTCTGGTACCTACCGTATTTCCCCGAAAATAAGACATCTCTGAAAATAAGACCTACTTACATTTTTGCCTCTCGGTGGAATATAAGGCATCCCCCGAAAATAATACCTCCCCAGAAATATTATTTTCAGGGGATGCCTTACTTTCCAGGAAACACAGTAGATTGCCCACCCCACCCCCGAAAAACACCCGGCTCCCCCCGCCCTGCTATCCCCGGGCGCTCCTTATCTTATGCAGAATAACTTCATACAGGAGACGCAGTGAGGCACACGCAACTGGGCTGCTCCCAGGGCTCCCAATTCTCCGCGTCTACTGGAAGCGCTCCACGAATTTGGAGCCCTGGAGGTTTCAGCCAGCCGATTTTTCTGCATCCCTGACTTCTCCGTGAGGTAAGGAGCACCCGGGGATAGCAGGCAGGGGGGAGCCGAGTGTTATTCGGGGGTGAGGGTGGGCGATCTACCGTGTTTCCCCGAAAGTAAGACATCCCCCGAAAATAAGACCTAGCGCTCCTTTGGGAGCAGAAATTAATATAAGACAGTGTCTTATTTTCGGGGAAACACGGTAGTGAGTCTCTGTTCACCTAACTTGCTGTAAAGCACTGATAAGCGGTATATAAGTCTAAATAATAAATAAATAAACTTTATTATTATTTAAATTATTTATTTCAAAATAATAGTAAATATATTCTGCAAAACAAAAGATATTATCTCACTATATCCTCTGGTTTTAGTTATCTTAGATAATGAAATGGATAAGAAAAACCAAGCCAGTACTCTGAATGAACAGGATGCTGATTTTCCCAGAAAAAAATCTGAGGTTGAACAGGGTAATAGTGAATAAAACTGAGAGGAAGTTATGAGAATGGAAAATAGCAGCCTTTTCAGTTTTCTTTTTTGAAAATGGATGTAATTCTCTAAACAGATATTCCATGGTGGTCATTTTGTGAGAACCCCACAATATGCTCTCAAACTCCTATGTGCTAATGAACCCCAAATGTATGCCTATCTTTAAGCTAAGATCATCACATCTCAGTAAAGACTTGTGCACTATACAAAGCCAGAATGTAATTTGTTTGAGGGGGAAAGAGGCATAGTTCAAAGCACATTCTTTACTACAGGTAGTCCTTGCTTACCAATTGTCTTATGCAGCAACTATTAAAAGTTATGGCAATGCTTAAAAAAATCTTTGTGACTAATTTTCAGATTTATGACTGTTGTAGCCTCCCACAGGCTTGCAACAGAATTAATACAAAGGCTGAAGTTGTAAATTTTAAGTTGCAGTTACATGTTTTTTTGCTTAGTGACTGCATTATTTCACTTTATGATTGAAATGAAAGTGAAGTCATTAGCATGTCATGAATGTACTTTATGACTATGAATGTATCTTATGTTTATATATACATATAGTGTGTATATTATATGACTATGCCTATATATACAAATGATCATGATTATGCTTATATATTCAAATGACTATGAATGTATCTTGGATTGTATCGTTGTTGTAATCACTGTTGTTTATTGTATGTATGTAGGTATTGAGCATGTTCACTGAAAACAAATTCCTTATGTTCTCCTGACACACTTGGCAAAATAAATTCTGAAATTCTGATTCTGATGTGATTTTCTATTTAGGGACTGAAGTGCTTAATGACCAAGTTGCTGGTCCCAATTGTGCTAGCTAAGTGAGGACTACTTGCACACAATTTCCTGAACAGCTCAGGCAATATATGAATTGAGTAGCTTCTCTGTTTAAGCCTGATGGCCTTTTATATCCACAGCATCACTTTAGAATTGTCCTGGCTTCACATATGTTAAGTCATTATGTGTCTTTTTTTTATTCTGGCTTACTGTACTGTAATGCATGAATTCAATAATTAAAAGCTTTTTTAAAACTCCTAACTTAGCAAAATACATTTCATAATATTAAGTTGCCATGTGGTTTGACTGTTTAATGCATTCCTTCTGGCATTTTGGATTATATTTTGATCATAATTTACAATTTAATACCAGGCATAAACTCACACAGTACATAAAAGACGTATCATGCATCCACAGTGCAGGTTTTGTTATTCTGTGTATAAGCACACATTGACATCACTTTTTTAAAATCTGACATAAAGGGGAAATTTTCTAAACCAAAAAAATCTGGACTGTTTACTTACACTGAAGTGTAAAAAAAAAAGAGGAACAGTGACGTAGTAAGTATTTTATGCATTATATAGCTTAGGCCTCAGTAGACCTGGCTCAGTTTCCTATCCATTAGATACAGCAAGCTATCTATCAGTTTGCTAAGCAAAATTTATACCCAACCCCAAGATAAAGTGAAAACAGATCATACCTGTCTGAGGTCTAACTGTTGTCAAAGGTGCCAAATAATCCATCATATCTTCATGTTTGAAATCCACAGATATTTCATACGGTGTTTTATGCAGAATATTCAGATGATCAGGATTGGCTCCTTTGTTCATAAGCTGCTGGGCTAAACTAACTCTTCCACTAACAGCTGCCAACATCAGAGGAGTCCAGCCCATAGTCTTCACTGAGTAATTACAATCAGCTCCCCAATCCAATAGAAGATGAACTACTGCCTCATGTCCATGTTGGACAGCGGTCATGAGGGGAGTGATTGCTGGCATTTCTTCTTTACTGCTGTCCAAGCTAACACTCAAGTGATCATAATTGTCAATATAAGCACCAGATTCCAGTAGCAACTTAATCACATTGATATGACCGCCACGTGATGCTATGGTGAGTACGCTGGCTCCCAATTTATTCTGTGCATTAAGGTCAGCTCCATTTTCCAGTAAGATGCGAGCCACATTTAGATGTCCAAACCTTTTATCAGGGAAAAAGAAAAAGACAAAAAATTACAATATCCAAGAAAATAAATGTGCATTATTTAAATTTAAAAGGATTCTGCCTTAACATAACAATATTTGTATGCAGGGACCTCCTCCGTTTTGTTCTCAGTCTAACTAGAATTATTGAGGCCTGGTTCAACATCGTGCTTGCCTCACCCTCAACACATCTCATTTGGCAATCCATTTGGAAAGATTTCTGTATTACTTAAAGTTCATAAGGTGTACTGCATAAATATGGGATTAATAGCATTGTATATAGTAACTGTATACATAATAATAGCAGCGTTTGTGGTAAAAGCAGATGTAGTTCTTCAAGAAAAGGTCAACCAATAAAATAAGCTTTGAAAGCATTCCCATGTTTGGCATTGAACTTTTTGGATGGAAGGATGGCTTTAGGCATTTATTTTGATCAGTGGTAAGGATGGAGGAACAGGACAAACTCACGTATCTCAAAAGCAGTTTGTTCTTCCACATACTACCATAAATGACCTTAAACCCTGCTCAAAAGGCTACAGCCTATGTAAAAGAGTAACTTGGTTTTGAGTATTTTACTTCTGCTGTTTGAAACTACTATAGGTAAGGAAAAATAAATAAATACTGCTTTTAACAGTGACTCCTAGTTCTCGTTTCTTATATTTCAGGTTTTATAACATTTTCAAATTTTTATTATGCTTTCAGCTTCCAGTGTCAAAGCAAATTATTGAGCAGCATAGATCTGGTTTTTTTAATTCCAAACACTTAGTACCCAGAGAATTTCATTAAGGCACAGCATGCATAGATGGGAAATGTATTGAATCCTTCTTCAACCTCTGATTTTTCTTCAAAATTGCTTCTCACTGCTGTTTTTGTCTAGTTTCATACTAGTGAAGACAGATGGCTGAAAAGAAATGATCTCTGGACAAAATACAAACTACGAAAGGAGGCAGAATCCATTCCATGCCACTGAATGAGATTTAAATGTCTCCCACTAATGCTTCCTAAGAAACTAATAATAACGCACAAATTTATGGTGCAATACTGCAGATCCTCAGAGGTGTTTGGGTTCAGACATGGAATTGGTTGCATTGTGTTTAGGTAATACACTTAAAAATTTTGCATCTACTCAAGAAAGCAATATTCAATTGACTTCTAATAAGTCGCTTTAGATATTGATGATATAAAGATACATAGCTTTATTTACATATCAATGCATGGCTACATTTATATACTACCTTTCATCTCTCTGTTTTTACCATACTAAGAAAACGGAAGCAATTTGAAAAAATAAGAGACATCGAACAATAGAATAAAAACTGTGCAATCGGCGCAAACGGGTCATGAAAACCAAAGATCTAAGAGAATCTAGCTGAAGAAGCAAAGGGAGGTCTGGAAACTACGAGGAAAGTCAAAATTCCCTCGCGGCTGTGGAAAAAAAAAAGAGTTTCTGGGGCCTCCAGATCAGCTTTTCCACCGCTGTTTCATCCCGAGCTTGAACTGTTGGCAGCGCGCTTGAGCCACATAACCAACCCAGCCCTGCCCAGCAAGGACAGCTGAGCTGAACTGGGGTTACCCCCCCCCCCCGTCCTTCCCGCCACGCTAACCTGGCCGCTTGCATGAGCGGACTCCAGCCGCACTGATTCCGGCTCTGCACCGAGGCCCCGCGCCGCAGCAGGAAGCCCACCAGCTCTTCGTGTCCCCCGGCCGCTGCGAACTGCAGGCCGGTGTTGCCCGCCTCGTCTGTGCAGTCCACTGGCACGGAGCCGGGAGGAATGTCCGCCGCAGTCCCCACCCCACCTCCGCTAGGCGAGCTGCTGCCGGCCTCCGCCGCGGCTTCTTCGGCGGCTGGCGAGGGTCCTACTAACAATCGCCGGGCGCCCTCGCAGTCTCCCTGATCACAAGCGCGAAGTAGCAACTGGACGCCGGCGGGCACCCCGCTCTCCCCCATCGGCGGACTTGGCCCGCGACCGAACCCTCCGCGGTCTTCCTCCGCTCCGCCCGGGAGAAGGAGGGAGAAGTCCGGCCGAAGCGCCAAGTTCTCCACAGTTGGGAAAGGGAGGGCTGCACTGCTGAGGCCTCCGGCAGGGGGAGGGAGGGAAGGATGGTTTCAATCAATCTGGGAGAGGGATTCGGCCCGAGGAAGGCTTCTGCTTGCCGGCACGGCTCCCCTCTCTAATCCAGGCCCTTAGTGCCAACGTCCATAAGTTTTCTTTCTCCGTTCCTGCCACAGTGACTTCCTCGGAAAGCGGGTAGAAAATTTTACATTCTTCAGATTATTATGTGGCGGATGGTATGTGTTTGGGATTTGTAAAGGAGCCCTTGCAAAACATTTGAAATACGAGTTTCAAACAGGACCCTCTCACATTTATAACACTGTTTTTAAGCACGGCACACCCAGTTTTCACATAAAAAGGTAAAAATCTTCTTCCAGGCTAACCTGATTTTGATTTTAGCAAAGGGAAAAAAATTGCTATGGGATATTTTCGCTTACAAATGGTTAAAATCTGAATTAGCGTTAAGAAATTCATCACTAATAATAACCTTGAGTTGGAATATTATCCAACTATTTTTTATTAATGACACCAATAACATGAGCAATGGGATATTTCTCTGTTTTCTGGATGGCACAAAATAGGGAGATTGGCCAACATCCAGAAGACAGCATCAGATTGCAATCTAAACTGGACAGGATGGAAGGCTGGCTGATAGGGGAAAATGTATCATTTAACAGCGAAAATCTAAGGTATTAGGAAAATATACCCTTCATATACAAGGTGGGGAGTTTATGCTTGGAAAAACTGTAATGAAGAACTTTAAAAATAGGCTGAAAGTGCACCAGCTGTGTGAGATACCTGTTAGAATGGCTAATACCATTAGGACTACATCAGAAACAGCATTGTATCAAAGATATGTGAATAGTAAAAGGCCATAAATGTGACAGTGCTGTGAAGCAATACCCTGTGAGGCCAAGCTGAAACCCTTTAGGACAGTGGTCGCCAACCTAAGGGCTGTGAACCACTGGTGGTCTGTGAACTAATCTAGGTGGGCCACGAGCCGAGTATGTCCAATAAGACGTGGCCGGCCATGGCATTGCCCCACCTACACTATATATCGCTGGCAAGCAAGACAAGGGCGGACATACACACACACACAGAGAGACAATCATACAAACACACCCACTCAAACACAGCACTGCCAGCTGGCCTACAAACAAGAGCAGCATGGAGCAGCCTGGCCACGAGAGGGAAGGGGGTGAAGCGCCAGAGTGCTCTCTGTATGTGTGTGTCTCTCTATGTGTGTGTCCCTCCCTCCCTCATTCTCTCCCTCTCTCATTCTCTCCTTCTTTCTCCTTCTCTCTCTCTGTGTCTATCTCTCTGTATGTCTCTGTCTGTCTGTCTCTCTCTCCCCCCCCTCTCTCACGAACAAATATCACACTAAAATGTGTAATACTTAAATAAGCTTCAATTACTTTGTAATAATTAAACTAACTTTAATAACCTTGCTAGAATTAAACAACCTTTAAAGATTTTGTTATGATTAAATAAGCTTTTAAAATTTTGTTATATTAAATAGGTGCCTTTTATATTAATAAAATGGAAGTTCTCTGATCGTTATTTTACAAATGTATGTACCTTTAAAAAAATTCTCTGATCGTTATTTTACAAATGTATGTACCTTTAAAAAAATTCATATTGGTGGGCCTCGGGATTTCAAATTGTGAATGTGGTGGTCCCCAAGGTCAAAAAGATTGGCGACCACTGCTTTAGGATGTTCAGTCTGCAGAAAAGACGACTGAAAACAACTATGATATTTGTTCAGGTACATAAAAGGATGTTATATAAAATATACTCGGTAACTGTTTCCCATTACCTGTTAAGCTAGGACCAAAAATAATGAGTATAAGCTGCAGAGATTTCATTTAAATAATATGCAAAACTGAAAATAACATCTGTTCAACAGTGGAATAGTCTTCCTGAGTGTGTGGAGCCTTCATTTTTCCAGGCTTTTAAGAACAGGTTGGGTAGCCACCTCTCAAAGATGGTTTGACTGATTTTCTTGCATGCTGTACAAAGTTAGACCAGGGGATCCTTATGGAATCTTACAGTTCCACATTTCTATGATTCAAATACATGGGCGATTCAACTGAGGAGGGTTTATGTAAAAGATCTACAATGGAAACCACATGTATTCAGAGATCCTCTACTGAAAAGGTAGCAATTGGTGCTTAATTTCTTGACAGAACTAGGCAGAGTAATCCACCAATCAGGAACTGTGGTAACCAACTTCAGGGGGAAAAACAACATCTGGCCAGAATAATTTCTGAATGTTATGAAAGACTTGGTTGACATCTGGACAATTTCTTTAGCTAGTTTCACTTCCAGTCAGATTCAGCACAGGAGACAAGCATCTTAAGGCAGCTGTGTAGAAGAGACCTCAGGATAGGTGTCTCTGATCTTATGTTAAGAATTTTAGGCTGTCAAATAGATGATAAATGAGGGTAATCATATTTTTAATTCTAATTGGCTTAATAAAAGAAAAATCATAGTTAATGTAGTTGTCTGCAGGTGACCTAACACTTTCTCTAGAGCTTTCTAGAGAAACCTTATCTACTGTTAATATTTGCTTTTGGAAAACCTGTTTTGTTTTACTTTTTACGGCTTTAATATCGCTTAGTATTGTTGCTTGACATTTTGCAAGCTCTGTCCTGGAAGAGTATCAGGCTTTTGAGTCACTACTTTTTCATTTTAGTAACTCCATAGTGCTTTTTCTGTTTCTTTTTATAATTGATCATCTCTCTTTGTATATTTTTAGATTAAAGAAAAGGTTTCATTTTTGCTAAGTGGTTTGCTTCAAATAAGTCTGATTAATAGTTTCCTTAAAAAATGAATTCACCCAATTTACAATATTTGCAATGCAATAAAATTTATTTTCTGCACCATATCAAATATGGACACAGTTGCTGCTACAGCTGCAGGATTAAGCTAATATATTTATGCAGTTTAATATGCAAAAACAAGTACATTTATACCTGTACGGTTAGTTTTCGACTTACAACAGTTCTCTTAGTGACCATTCAAACTTACAACACTGTAGTGACGCGGCCATTTTTCACACAGATAACCATTTCAGCATCCCCATGGTCATGTGATCACAATTCGAACACTTGGCAACTGATTCATATTTATGATGGCTGTGGTGTCCAGGATCATGTGACAACCTTTTGCACCCTTCTGACAAGCAATGGGGAAGCCAGATTCACCTAACCATGTTATTAACTTAACTGCAGTGATTCACTTCATTACTGTGGCAAGAAAGGTCATAAAATGGGGGGGAAATCACTTAACATATGTCTCACTTAGCAACAGAAATATTTGGCTCAATTGTGGATGTAAGTTGAGGACTACCTGTACAAAGCAGGCCCTGCTCAATTTTCACCAAACTCCTACTTTACTCTTGCAGGTTGCAAAATTAACTCAGGCTCAGCAAGGGTTGTGCCAATATTTGTAAGTATGAATTTTAATCTTTTTTGTTTCAATTTGAAACAATTGTGACATGATTGTACTTTATGATTATGAATGTATTTTATGATTGCAATTGCAGTTTGTCTATTATAGCCTGTATGTATGTATAGAGCATGTACCCCGGAGACAAATTTCTTGTGTGTCCAGATACACTTTGCCAATAAATTCTAATTCCAATTCTAAAAAGAAAATGTAAAAAATCTATGGTTTCTTTGAAGGTTTCTGTATTTCTCTCTTCTCATTCCTTCTTTTAATTGCAAGGATTTCTCTCAGGTTTTGTCTTTAAAGCACAACTTTAATTCTTTTTACATTTGTGACTCCATTTTTCATGAAACTTGTCTTTTATCTAGTCCTTCACATTTCTCAAAAATAGAAAGATTTTTGTGCTTAATTTTCTTCTTCCCCTTCAGCTTGGGATACTAACAGTGGATAATGAGATATAAGAGCCACTATTAAGCAGCAAAGTAGGATGTTTTACTAGCATGTTCTAATAAGAGTTCAAAATTGTGACTATAATTGTAACATAGCATAAAAATGTAGGCAATGTACGTAGGAATTCCGGTGTGAAGGAGGGGAATTATGCTTTGTAAACTTTAGGTTACAGTATGTTACAAGAAATGAGTCAACTTGCTGTCAATACTTAAGTTATTTAACTCACAACTTAAGAATGATTCTTAAGGCCTGTTCTGTTACATCTTTTAGATATGTGTTGAAAACCTCCTTCTTCACTGTAGTGTGTTCTGGATTTTATTGCTGCTTCTACTTTTCTTTCCTCTTTCCCAAATTTTTGCTATTTGTACCTATATTTTGCAGATCGCTTTGCGATATAGGTATAGGAAGCAATACTTAAGATTCATCATTTCTGTGTCTTTCAAAAAGCAACAGTCTGCGAACCCAGTCCTGGACTGTGGAGACAGGTGCTGTGGGAAGCTGTTTTTCCTGTTCTTTCTCAAAAATAACTCAGAAAAATCCCTTTTCCTTTAAACGTTATCGGAAAGGTCCCCACACCCAATTTGATTGCAGGAGCCCTCTCCTGCAATACCTTCCTTCCCGGGTTGACCCCTCTCCTGAAAAATAGGAGTCACCTCCAAGTGGGAGTTCAGCCACAACTGTCTCCCATTCTATCAACGGAGGTGAGGTTCACCAGAAGGTTAAGTGTGAAGCTCTGAGGGAAAATGCTGGGGCCCTTTCTCCCTCGTTTTTCCTCTCTGGCGACTCCCCTCCGCAACGGGAGACGAAGGAAAAGGGGACTCAGGTAGGCCGCGCTGTTGCTGCGGCTTCAATGCCCGCCCTGCCCCGCCACGTTGTAAGCCAAGAATTCCGAGGTGAGCAGGCCAGCAGCCGCTTCCGCGCTTGAGTCCGGGTAAGGCAGCCGCGGCTGGGCGGGCCTTCTCTGCCTAACTTTTATTGCCGCTTCGGTCCGCCCCCGCCTGCCCGGACGGTTTTGTCTTGCGGGCAGCAGTGCCAGAGGAAGTTTCTACGCAAGTTGGGATGCGGCGGGGCCGGCGAATCCGGGCCGCCCGTGGCGGATGGTCGCTCGTGGTGGCGCTCTTCTCGGGGCTTGGCGTCGCGGGCGTGCTGTTGCTGTGGCCCTGGGGCCCGCGGGGCTCGGACGGGAGCAGTGGGAGAGCAGCGCCCCCTTCCCTGGCGCCCGAGGTAGCCCAGCGGCAACTGCGCAGACCTGTCTATGACAAGCCGCCGCTGGGCAGAGAGACCGAGGTGGGCGAGATGGGCCGGCCGGCGCGCCTGGAGTTGAGCCAGGCCGAGCGACACCTCCAGGAGGAGAGCATCCAGCGGCACCAGATCAACATCTTCCTGAGCGACCGCATCTCCCTCCACCGCCGCCTGCCCGAGCGCCGCAACCCGCTGTGAGTGCCGAGGGCGCCAGGAGGCGGCAGTGGCGCCGGGATCTCGGGCAGAGCGACAGGGAGGACGCGCCTCCCCGCGGTATCTGGCGTGGTTAGCTGGAGGGGAGGGGGGCCCGAGCAGGGGGGCGTCGCCGCTCTGCTTCTGCCTCCCAGAAGTAGACCTGCGGGACTTCTTTTAGCAGCCGCTGCGGAGCGTCTCGGGGCAGTTTTAGGATGCGTCTTCGTGGGACTCGTGGTTGCGTCTGCAAGTGCACCGAGCAGAGGAGAGAGTGGCACGCGGCGCTCAAAGGGATCCCCGCGAGGCTAAGCCAAGGGCTGCAGACTAGACCTCACCCTCTGGGGGGGGGGGGTTTGACTGGGTTCGCGCAGCAAGTTAACCCGACATTAAAGATGCATTCACTTAACATGCTCATCCAAGTTCAACTTGGAAATGAGCTGAATTGGCTGTAGAGGTAGTCATTGTCTTAGGACCGCAACTGCGCCACAAATTTGTTGGTAATCGAGGCAGCTGTTCAGTGAGTTTTGCCTCATTTTAAGACCTTTCTTGCCACAGTTTTTAGGTGAATCACTGCAGTTAAGTTAATAGCAGGGTTGTTAGGTAAATCTGGCTTCCCCATTGACTTTGTTCTAAGGTCGCAATAGGTGATCACGCGACCTTGGGACACAGACATAAATATGAATCATTTGCCAAACGTTTGAATTTTGATCCTGTGACCATGGGGATGCTACAATAGTTGTGAGAAACGGTTATAAATCCATCCATTACACAGTGCTGTTGTAATTTCAAATGGTCAGTGAACAAACGGTTGCAAATCGAGGACTACCTGTACACAGAATACTGATAACCACCCACACCATAGGCTAGCTAGACTATTGTGTGAAGGAAATGAAATCCAGAAAGGATTGTCAAAATCACTTATTATAATTCGGTTACCTTCTCAGTCCTGCCTGTTCTTTTTTTAGAGCATTTTAACATTCTATTTTCCATGATTGTTCCTTCCCACAATTGCTTTGACATCTAATTTGATTGAATATGTTTAGATCAGATTACATTTATAAAAAGTTTATTTTTAAAAAATTCTGTTTTGCTAAAAAGTCTTTGAAACAGTTGACCAAGTAGTATCACAGTTCAAACTTGTAATATAAAAACAAGAGATATACATTCCCCAGGGTATAAGCTAAAATTCAGCCACATTTAATTTGCATAGTTTTACATGCTACAATTATTACATTCATACAAAATGTTGGGCCAAACTAGGTGAATCATGATAACCCTTGGCACATAATGCCAGAATTTAGGGGAAAGGTTTTCATTTTCCAAAGGAGTGCCATCTTTGCATTCATTTTGTTTTCCACTTTTCTATCAATGCCTAACTTTTGTAATTTTGAGAACCTTCATCTCCAAAAGTTCTATATTTGTTCACTTTTTAGGAAAGAATACTTTCCTGACATTTAAAATCTTAAAAATGTGAGAAGCAGAACATTTTAAATGTTTCTAAACCTCTGCAAACTTCATAGCTCAATTCCATTGAAATAGTTCTTAGGTTGTAGTCTTAAACTTAAATAAAACAGTAAAATATTAATGTACTGATGAGACTGCCTTTTGGATAAATGTGCTTAGAATCCTGTTTGTAAA
>JANHFO010006362.1:20563-38036 GCA_032468095.1 Pareas carinatus | reverse complement strand
CTGCGAGGATGAAGGGCATGATTTATTGTCATTATTTTTCTGGTCTTCCTATCCATTGCTTTTAGTTCTGCTTGAGTTCAGTTCACTATTCCAGTTGTGTATCTAATGATTGGAATTGCCCAGGTGTTGATTGCCTTGATTATTATTATTACATTTAAATAATTTTTTAAAACAGGCATGGCAGTAAGTCACCACAAGAAGATCTTTAGTCATGTTGAAATTACAGTGATTATAGGTAATAAGCTAAGTTTGAGTCTGGTTAGATCCACAATTCAAATGAACTACAAAACTCTCAGACTGAACTAAGCAAAGTTCAATCTGTAGTATCTTCAATCATTTAGAAGAAAAGCTTCTTCCCTTAACCTATTGCCAGCTAATATATATAAGTCAAAGATTGATGCACCAATTGTCAAATCTTTTATGATTAAATTTCCCTCATTACAGAAACCAGGTCATTCTTGGTAAACATCCACAACAGAGATATGGATTTCTTAGGTACTGTGCCAATATCTGAAACTGACCCTAACTTAAGATAACAGTCTCATAGGAAGATTTTTAAAAAGTCTCTGAACCATATTAGACATTCATTCAGTCCATCATTGCATTTTACCAAGGCAACTGACAGGAAATTTCAGGAAAAGTCAGCATTCTTTGCTCAGTGTACTTTCATGGCCAAGTTATTTGTCAAGCTTCAGAGACTTATTTGAATTTGAAAGCTATCATGCATAGACTGAATGATTCAGAAATTCATCTTTTTGATAAGCTGGCTTATTTACTTTGTTTAGAAAAGTTGTGACTGAACAAAAACCCAGCAACTGCCAGTTGTAAGCTTCAGGCTATATGTACAGCAGTTCTGAGGTTTAAACCTTATGTCTTTTTTGCTTCTGCCTGAATGCTCTAGCAGACAAAGAGTAGATCATTTTTCAGTCAGAGTAGCAGTTGACATCTGTGCATTATTATTATAATGGACTCATCTGGTCTCAGACTCTTTGTGCTTGACCTTGGTCCTTCTAACCTGCATAACAGCAGAGAAAAAGAGAAATTGCAGAATTGTGTAATCCTGCCAAGTTTTATTTGGGCTGGTAGTTTAATATACTACACAGCTTCCTGAGCATTTCCTATGAGTTTAATGCCATTTCAAGCTGTAGAAGGACAAACACAGCATAGAAATGTCCATTGTTTTAGCCGAGCCAGGATGGCTCAGAAATAAGTTCCACTGCTCTTTTTCCAAGAGGAATGTATTTTAGATTAAAGCACAAGGCTAGTTTAAATATACCTAATGTTTGTTGCAGACCTGAATCATGCTTGAAGGGCAAAGTCATTAGAATAAAAAAAACACCTTTGCATACCAAATACATTACATGAACCACTATGGAATTGTTCTGAACTACAGTGACTTTCTGATCAGTTCATCAATTCTAGTTTAGAAAGAACACTTTATTCTTCATCTTAAGCAGGAAAACTAAAAATATGTTTCCTTGTGTTTTATGCTATATATTTGAAAATTATCATAAAATGTTAATTTTCCTTAACATAAATGCTCTAAGCAATAAATTTCTAGGACTATTAAACATTAACTGCATTTTTTTAAATAAATAATCCTTAAGAATCCTTAAGGCTTATGCAAAATCCCTTGTAGTGGTACATTCTATAACTATGGAAAAATGAAGATAGTTTAAGCTATATGTGGTGAAGTTATGGATAATACACAGTGATGCCAAAACAAGAAGGTTTAATATATATAATCCATTACCCTTAATTAAACTTGGACAGGCAAAGATGGCATAACAAAACATGAATCTAATAGTAAATTGGGAATGCTACTTTAAAGTGGTTTTAAAAAATAGCACACTGCTGGGCCATAGACACTACTTGAATCTCAAGTAACAAAATAAAGAAAGATGTATGTCGAATTATATATTTGATCATTTTGAGATCTGCTGTCTCTACAAGAAACTAAATACCTATATTTTACACAGACTAAGCCTCTGTACTGCCATTATCCAGATAATTACAAACAATGGTTTTACATTCCCATTATCTCATCTGAATTAAATAAAAGAAATTTGGTTGGTTGCTATCTGCATACTAATGACACTCCACTGCAAATTTCTGGATTCTGTTTTAGGCTTGAGCTATATTAATATCCATCTCTTGCAAAGTGAATCTTTTAGTTCATCCATCTGTAGTCCTGCTGAATATACATCTCGATCATATCTTTTGAAGAGAATTGCAACCACAAGGCTGAATCATATAGGTTGTGTCTATGTACAAGGTAATTTAAATAATAATTTCATGCACTGCTCTTTTATGGGATTTGTTCTGCTCAAAAAATAAATGTGCTATTTTATAGAAGTTGTTTTATATTATTGACACAATTACACTGTTCCTCATGTTTTAAAAAGGCAAAAGAATTTTTTTAAAAAAAGGCATTTTGTTTTGAAGCTTTTTAAATAAAAACAATAACTTGCTTATTATAAGAAGAAATCATTTTTTTCCAATGTTATTACAATTTGTTAAAATAACTATGATGATTTACTTACTAACCTGAGCTTAAATCATTTGATAAGAAATCATTGTATCTGCAGTTTAGAACGTGATTCATCTATATCTTCCAGATTCCACATTTCAGGTACAATATTCTTGCAATGACACCCCTAATTCTCATCCATGTATCACCTGAGAAGTAGTTATGCAAAATAAGATATATACATACGTAAGTGGGATATACAAGCAATTCCTCAGACAGGTACAAACTTCCTTGTCTATTTTGACAGAAGGTTTTGACCAACCTCTGTATGTCATTCTACAGACATTATGCACAAATTACCTAGAGCTTCTATGTTGCAGGCTTCCTGTTATGTGTAGATACCTTCCTACTGAAATCCAGTTGGTGTAGTGGTTAAAATATTAAACCAGGAGGTCATGAGCTCTAGTTCCACCTTAAGCATGAAGTCAGTTAGGTGACTTTGGTCAGACACTCTTTTTCAGCACTTGGAAGAAGGGAATGGCAAACCACTTCTGAAAAAAAAACTTGCCAATAATATTTCAGGAACTAATCTAGGCAATTGCCAGGAGCCATCACTAGCCTGATACCCCAAACCTGTCTCTCAAAACTGATCTTTCCATTATCCCTGCATATTATGGCCATATGAAGAATTTATACCATGCAGGAATGATGAATGCTGCCACAGATCTACAGAAGCTCTCTTCTGGATCCCTAGTTCATACAAATAATTAACAAGTGGCCACTTGTTTGTTTAATGAAAATGTCCTCAAAGACACAAAGAAAGTCTCATTTTCTAATATGTATAGTACTATCATTTTTTTAAAAAAGAAGAGCTATGCTTAGTTTCCACTAAAAAGGGAAATGTTTTTTCATGATAATACATGACACATAAAAGTGTTTCCTCAGCACACCAAGTATTTAACTCAGCATCCATTAATAAACTCAATAGATAGTAGCTATGAACTTTAACGCGCATGGGGTGATAGTGATGGGGAGCTATCCTGTCAAATAATTATAAACAGACAGTGAATAGAATAGGAAGAGACAGTTTGCACTTGTAGCAACATAGATCCTATAAAACCATGTAATGGAATAAAAACCTTAACAAAGAATTAAAACAAAGATTGAGGACTTTAATTGAAAACTTGATCAATTAGCAGAAAGGCCATAAGTAGGAAGCAGTAGAGCATGAAATTTGATTAAACAAAACCATACGTCCCACTTCATTTCCAGCAGTGTCACAAAACTGATGACCTTGAAAGGAGATGATGTTTAGGAGTGCAAAATACTGGTTAACTGAGAGCTGCTTCAACATTAGAACTGATAATAAATGCTGTACCTTAAGAAAGCCTTAAATTAAAAATCACATATGTATTCAGACCTGAAAGGTGGGTAGCCTATAAATTTGGATAATTGACACATAATCCAAATTTATTACAATAGGAAGAAGCAGAAGGAATGTGAAAAACTATCTCATTTAACAAATCTGACAAACTGAGATGATCACACAGTAGCCTGCTACTAGTTAAATTATTCAGAGTTAGCTTGATACTGTTCTAGCACACTATACAATTTTTGGACAATTGAGAAAATCAGAGATGTGCTTTATACTGTACATAGTGTTTGTAACTTATATCCTAAATTGCAAAACTATGTTCAATTGCATAATTGAACTGAGAGTATTTGTAGCTCAGGGTTGAAATAAAGAGTCCTTGGTGACCACTGACCTTGGTTGTTTTCTTGAAGATGTTTCATCAACCAAACTAAGTAACATTACCAATGCTCAATTTCATAATTTAATTTACATTAAGACAAATTAAATTTAAGTTTATGGAAGGAACATTTCTCATTCTTTTCCTTTCCCAGCATGATAATATTTTCTTGAAATGTTATGAAGCACTTCTAACAATGTGAATTACAGACAGGAGAGATTTTAAAAAATCATACACAAATTTATTCTATTTGCTCAGTTTGGGGTGATAGCTTCTTTCTCTAGTAATTTCCTATGTTCTGCTATCAATTGTTTAGTACGGTTGCTAAACTTCAGTAATATTGTTTTATGTATTTGGGAAGCCCTAGGGAAAATAGAAGGAAAAAGCTTTTTCATCCTAAAAGTACACAACATGCAACGTGTGAATGCGTATATTAAAATAATCTTTTTTTCTTGATGATATAATCATTTTCAGAGATTTATTCTTTAAGTGATGAACAGACAAGACTGTGTGTGTGTTATGCAAGTTGTCTCCACCAAAGTGAACATAAAAAGTCTGTATTTTGAATACTACCTTTCATAGGTCAATCTAATAAAATTATAGTTGGATTTTAAAAAAAGGTAAGAAACCCCAAAACCAAATCTGGAGATGAGGAGGATAGAGACAGATGGTACCTAGTAAAAGCATCTATCCTGGCAAAACACAGCATCAAGGAAAGTCCTGGATAATGCAGGTAGATCTGGCTATTTTGCCTTTGCACTTTTCAATGTACTGATATTGATGCACCAATACCGATTTGTTTGTTTTTTAAAAAAATACAGCAAAGATCAATATTTTTTTTAAGATGCACAATAATTAATTTTATGGACTTGTATTTTGGCACATATGTATCTGCATTTTAACGCTATATTAATTTTCAGTTTTGTGATATTTTATTTCTGTTTTAATAATGTGGAATTTTTTATTGTGTTATTGCTGTATTTTATTACTGCAGATATATGCAGCCTTATTTGGGGTATATATTTAGGATGCATATGTCTTGGACGTAGCCCAAGGCATCACAATAAAAAAGGGATTTCAGTGGTATTTGGACATTCTCCAAAACTAAATAGATATTTCTCAAAACAAGACAAAGAAAAAGAGATTTATTTTAAGACTGCAAGTGCTTTGGTGCTTCATAGGATACTGGGACAACTTCCAATATATAAACCAGAATTACTATGAAGCTTTGTAGGAAGAGTTTGATAGCTGTCCTTATATGTTTTTCAGAGTCTTTTTTCCTCCCTATACAAATCTGTTTTTAAAAAAAGGAAAGTAAATTTTATACAATCTTAAAAATAGCAAAGAAGAGATAACTTTTTGAAATGTTTAAAAAGGAAAAAAGAAATCACACTATCATTAAAACTCAAAATCAATTTCTTTATCCCAGTAAACTCCTTTTTCATGACTCTGTAATCTCTTAATTTGGGATAGAGTTGAGACGACTAGATAGAGTTGAGCATTTACTGGCCAGATGCCCTAACTGACGTCATGCAGTGTTTGCAGTAGATATTTTCTCTTTGTACCCTGAGACAGAGATTACCTGAACTCTCAACCTTCTGAGTGGGAGGCGAGCATCTTCACCACTAGATCACCATGCCTCTCTAGTTTCTTTATTCCAGTAAATAAATTTAAAACATGAAATAATAGCAGAAGATCTAAAAGCAGATGTAACAATAAAAATAGTAATTTTATTTATTCATTAATTTGCTGTCCATCTTGTCATATGATGATGATAATGATAACAATAATGTTAAATGCTACATCAAGACCAGCAATTGGTAATATAGAGAAGGAACAAGAGCCAGAAATGTTGAGAAAAAAGTTGAATTCTCTTTACCCCAAAATGTAGCTGTTATATTATTATCAATAGTTGCTTCACCCAAGTTTGGGTATTCCTAAAAGAGTGTAGAAATTAACTGAATCTGACCATACACTAGTTTTCTGTTGACTTTCTTCTTGCTAATTTATGATGCCATTTTTTCCAATGTCTCTTAAAAGATCTCTGCATAATCATTCTCAAAGGCTTGTGAACCCTTTTAAAATTCATCCAAGATCTGTTCTATAATTTCCTTTTTCAAAAGGAATATAGCATGCTAATTTATTCTTATACTTTCCTCTTTTAAATCACTGATCTCCCTTAAATAGTACAGATACTGAAAGTAGATTTCCAGTAAGATTTATTTACTTTTCCAATAATTGATCGTATATTGTCAAAGGTAGCAGTGGGACATTTTAGAATAGGGTGCTTTTAAATATGCATGACAGCATAGAAAATAATGTTTACATTATATAAGATGCAACCCAATGCAAGTTTCAGTAGCATATTGCACCTAGAAAGAAGGACTTCCTCAGGAGTTTGTCTAAAAGGTAGAAAAGACCTAGAACTTAGTTTTGCACTATTGCAAATGTCATTAAAGACAGCTATTGAATTTCAGCAGCATTAAGGATAATAATAAATAATAATAATAATAATTTTTTATTTATATCCCGCCCTTCTCTTGAAGGACTCAGGGCAGCTTACAGGCAGTTTAAAATAAACACATAAAAATACAGAGACAATTAAAAACCATATTAAAACAATTAAATAAGCCTGATAGATTAAAAAGGGGAGGGGGAGCAATAAAAACTAATTCCCAATCAAATTTAAAATTAAACCCAGGAGGACAGGGCGCAGCTATTCAATGCCCGCTTGCTGAAACAGGTGGGTCTTCAGGCAATGGCGGAAGGTCCGAAGGTCGGTGATCACTCCTATAGCAGGGGGCAGGTTATTCCAGAGGGTGGGTGCCGCCACAGAGAAGGCTCTCCCCCTGGGGGTCGTCAGCTGACATTGTTTGACTGGTGGCACCCTGAGGAGGCCCTCTGTGTGGGAGCGAACAGTTCGGCGGGAGGTATCGATGGATATTTTGAAGAGTTTAATTTCTTTATGATGACATCTTGGAATAAAAAGAGTATGAAACGTTCTTATTTCATTGATATACCTGGGACCCATGCTAGAAGTGTGTGTCTATATGCTAGAAATTTGGCCAATATAACAAATACCAACCAGTGAGAGGTTTGAGCATCTCAGATAGCATACCAAAATGAGTCAGTAATATCTAAAGGTACTCTCCAATCAAAGGTCGGCACTTTATTTCTGTTGATTGAACATTTTTAGTGGATTCTATCATCCACAATGTTGGTAAATTCTTAATCTTTTTGTAAATTATTCAGTTAGAAACTAAGATTATTATGTAGAATGAGCTCTACAGCACAGCACAAAACATTGTGGGCTGTCCCCTGATACCACTAGATGACATCACTAGCGCCCATTGCCTTAAAAGAGGGAGGAAAATTCTCAGGGACAACTCACACCCTGGTCAGCCATCGGGCAGGAGATGCAGAGGTATAGATAGCTGCATAAACAGGCTGAAGAACAGTTTTTATCTGTGGGCTGTCAGACTCTTAAATGAAATATAATATAACAATGTGATATCTGCATGTGCTGGTGGGGGTTGCACGAAGGGAGGCTCAGCCAATCCCATTGTATTGTACACATGTTGTACTATGACAATATAGGTTTCATTTCATTCCATTTGAGAATAAATTTTAAACTAGCTATAGAAGGCATAAATTCAGTTGAGAAGGAGCTGAAAAAAACTGCATTATTATGGTTGAAATATTACTTAAAATGAAACTTCTCAAAACAATCATTTATATATTTGACTAATTTTAAAAGAACTGACCCCTAATTTAGTACACTTTACTTGTATTAGATCCTGGAGTCTTCATTTTTTCCAATATTATTTATTAAGAACATGTATTTGCTGTTCTTATACATATACAGTATATCAGAGCATATGAAGTAAAATTTCTTTGATCATCTATTAAGCCTTAAAACTCTTGAAAAACAATGGACAGACCCCCCCAAAAAAAAATAATTATGTAGAAACTGATACCTATGAATACTATATAAATGTCCAGGCAAATTCTCAGTGAATGGTTTCTGTCAATAGTGGAGTCATGGTGGTTAGAATGCAGTATTGCAGACTAGCTCATTGTTCACTGCCAGAAGTTCAATTCTGACCAGCTCAAGGTTGACTCAGCCTTCTATCCTTCCAAGGTCAGTAAAATGAGGACCCAGTTTGTTGGGCAATATGTTGACTCAGTAAACTGCTTAGAGAGGCCTGTAAAGCACTACAAAGTGATATACAGTATAAGTCTAAGTTTCTATTGCTTTGTTCTGACTTTCTCTTTGTGGCACCATTTGTTTGTTCAATTTTGCTGTTTCTCTGCTGCTGCTTCTTGCTTGAATATCCAGCACTTTTCTAAATTCCATGGATTGCATTTGACTGTTTGCTTTAAAGGTACAGAATAATATAATTTTAAAATATTGCAGTAAATGAAGTTTGCTGCTAAGTACCCACCTTCCTGAAGGTCAAGAGGAATAATGGCTATGAAAATCCATTAATCCTATTCTATGTGGTACTTTAGGAGTTGGTGCACATCACTTAATGCATTTGCTTTTCGAAACAAAAGAAAGGGAGAAGCTTCACAATACAGGAGTAAGTGCTAATTCAGTTGCATCTAAAAACTAAATGACCCCCAATGGTAGAAAAACATCTTTTATCTGTACTTTGCTGAATAAACTAAAGGATCTAAGGAGAGATATCATCTTGACTATATAAATTATACTTTTAAATGCATGGGTACCTGAATATAGGGGGGGGATCCTAATAACAATATGGAAAAGCTTTTTCTGAACTTTAGCCTATTATTACAAAACTATTGAGTCACTGGATTTACGCTAGTAAAATAAATTTAAAAAATGAATGCAACCATTTTAGTATCTTTATTTGAATAAATCTGTCCTCTCCAGATGCTTTTCTTTTAAAATTCTAAGCACAAAATGAAGAAGGTGGAGTCTGTTTCCAACATTAGGGACATTTAATTGTCACATAATTAAAAATAAATTTCCAAACAAAAAAATAACATATTCTTAATTAATCAATATAATAATCATAGTTTAATTTGTGCTTGGTCACCTGAGAACAAGTATATATAATGTCTAATTCAAGTGTAAAATACATTTTCTTTCCTTCTAAGAAAAGGCTACACCACCACCAAGGGTTAGGAATAAAGGTTTCTGATTCAAATTTCAGGACTTGGAGACTAGCACAAGACCTACTCAATATAAATGCTAGGTACAGTAACTGCTTTTGTCATCACTTCACAAAGAAACATTGTTCTATAATTCAGAATTAAACTGAGAAATTGCCGCTCCAGAATCCAAAATATGTTATCTAAGAAACATAAATTTAACATATCTAGCTAGAAATCTCTATTTAAAAGGCTTCCAATGCTGTTTAGATGTAAAGCCCAATGTGAATCTGTATTTTAATAATGGAGAAAAATTAAGGCACAATTAGTAGAATGAGTTATTTTAATGAATGTGGCCCGATGCCACTGGGACTTTCAAAATGAATTGTTGTCTATAAAATAAGATACCTCATACAGATCCAGGAAGAAATGAGTTGTTTTCTTTCTTTAGAACATGACATAAATCCCTAAAATCAAGCTTACAAAACACCAAGCCAAAATTGATGCCAAATGAATTGATGGAGAGCAGTTTTCAATATCACTATTATTTATAATTTAAAAATAACAACATCTATGTTTCTTAGGGAAATACAATTTAATATTTTTCCATATGCTGGAACCTGAATTGGCACAGTTAATTAATGTTTTATATGAATTTTAGAAGAGGAAAAAGAATAAAGTATTCCTCCCTGTCAGTTATGGTCAAATGCTATAACATATTTCAACCTCTTCTAGGGAAAAATCTAAAGCTATTAGGTAAAGGTAAAAAGTTTCCCTGTTCAGTTGTGTCCAATTCTATATGGCAGTTCTCATCTCCATTTCTAAATTGAGGGAGTCAGCATTGACCAAAGACATTTCCGTGATTATATGTCCAGCACATTTATATGCCAAGGTGCAGAGAACACCGCTACCTTCTCACTGAAGTGGTACCTATTTATCTACTCATATTTGCATGCTATTGAACTGCTAGGTGGGCAGGAACTGCGGCAAATAATGAGAGCTCACCCCATTGCATGGTGCTCCAGTCTCAAACTGGGGCTGTCAGCTTATCAGCTGACAAGCTCAGCATCGTTAACTGCTGAGCCATAATGCCCCCTTAAAGCTATTGATTCTAAACAAATGTGTCACACAATGAATAATTTTATTGTCTTGATTTTGCATGTACAATCTTCTATTCCCAAGTTACACATGCAGACACTGAGAATGCATGAATATATCCACACTTATGGAGAAACTGAATGGAAACGCAACTATTCCAAAGGGGATTCAATCGGTTTGTAATAAGCACTTTGTCTCTACAAATAATACCTAGTTCATGCTTTCCCTTTTCCACAGGTTAGTTTGATTAGCTTACCAGAATGGCCCTATCGTTCGGAAATGTGTGGCAATTGTCTCAACCAGTGAATAATAAGTTACAGGAAGCACTTGCAAGATGTTGGAGTTCATGGTTGCATGTAGCATGGAGCCTACTCTACATCTGTTATTAGAGGTAGACATGAAATATCAAACACAGAATAATAGGATTGGAAGGCAACTCAAAGTCTTCTACTCCAACCCCCTGCACAAACAAAAGACCCTATACCATTACGGACAAATGGTAGTCCAATCTCTTTTTGGAGGCAAGCTGTTCCACTGATTAATTGTTCTCACTGATAGAAATAGGAGTACAAATCTTCTGCAAGACATCCATTTTTCTAATTTTTAGGTATGATGTAGAGAGATAAGATCACCATCAAGTCCAGTGATGTTTTCTCCTTTTAATGCTTGACTATATTTTTATTATATACACAACAATCTGAAATCTCAATTGCTAGTTCTTTTCCTGGTGTTGGCTTTCATTCACATCAAATTCTTCCTGAGAACCTTGTCTATTCTAATGTATTGTAATGTGGAGATCCAAGCAGTGTCGTTTTTTGTAATCAACAGATGGACATGTTGTCGATGTGCAGATTTTCTAAGTCATCTAAGGTTAATGATAACTACTGGGACCCCCACTGCCAGTTTAAGTCATAGTATTTCAATTTTGATTTTCAGATCCTGATACTTTGTAATCTTCTTAAAGTCTTTGTCTTCTATTCTTCTATTGCCTGGTATTGTCACATCAATTATCCATACTTTCCTCTTTCAATCTCAATTAATATGGTATGTTATACACCAAATATCACAATAATTTAACCTGCTCATTTCCAGCTACTTTATATTCTATGTTTCCACCAATTTTAAATTGCTGGCAGATGATAAGTTTTACAGCTGTTCAACTGAATCATTTTGACAATTGTGTTATGTTGTTTTTTCAAATCGGTTTCTGTAATCTTTATGCACGCGCTGAGTATATTGTCTACTGTTTCTTCTGCCTAGTTGCAAAATCTGTTCTTTGAATTATTTCATGATTTTCAATTATGGCTTTGATTGCATTAGTTCAAATACCTTGTTCTTGAGTAGCCAAAACCTTCAGGGTTGTTGTTTTTTTAAACTTTTTAAATGTTTCTGTTGTAAGCCAATGCCAGGTTTTATCTCTATCCACTTTTTCAGAGAAATTGACCATTTAATGCATTTCCTTGCCAGAATTTTCTTCTTGCTTTTATTACATTATATGAAAATGTGTGTTTTGTTTTCCAGGACATTCAGTAAATTCCAATTTACTTGTTCTTGGCTGTCTTTTACATAATCAACCAATGCATGTTTTACTTCTTTGACTTGACGCAAACCTCTGCTTCCAGTTATGTAGGGCAGGTATAGTCTAATAATACCACTACCAACATGTAATGCATAGTAAATAGTTATTATCTTTTATTTTTTTGCTCAAACTGTCTAGTCCAGCTTGTGTCCAATTAATAATTCCAGTAGTGTATCATATCACAGGTATGGGCCAGGCATTGAATTTTTGATGATGTTTCCACCATACAATTTTGTCTTTAATACTTTTCTCATTCTTATTCTTTAATAATCACATTCTTAACTTGCCTATGCATGATGTTATCCAAGTGTGAAAAGCCCAAATATTTGTAGGCTTCATTCTGATGGTTCCTGCTGGTTTGGCCATTCAGCATTTCATTTTCATTTTTGTTTGTGATTTCTTTCCCTCCCAATTTATTGTTATAGTAGCACATTTCTCTTAGTCAAATTTCATTGCTATATCAATGTTAGAAAAATTACAATATTTGCAAATGACTGGGTTTTGATTTATTATTAAGTGTTGATAATGCAGTTAGATTCACAGTCTACACATGGTAGAAAGTTAATTAAAGTGTTAGCCAAGAACCTAAGAATTTTTAAGGTAGTGTCTATGAATATGGACACTTCAAGCCCATACTTTGGTAAATTTAGGGTGTTCAGGTCCAATTGGTCCAGTGCTGAGAGATAGAGTGTTACCGGTTCAAGGTTTACCAACCTGCTATTGTAGCTGGTCCTTCTGTCTGCTCCTGGTTGGACACTTTAATAACCACATGACTCCATGTATGCATGTCTGTGCATACACATATGGATACACATATATGCACACATGTACACAACACATTTAGAAAGAGGGCTGTCTTCTTTTTTCACATCATTTATAATGTTCTAGCAATATTCAAAAACTTCCATACTAGGATTTCACTGTAAATTACAAGTGCAACTATCCACCGGAATGTAACCACTATCATAGTTTATGGAACTTCATAATTTTTGCTGTAAGGTGGTGAACAGAAAGCAATAAACTTCTTTGTGTCCATTATTCAATTCTTCACTTCTTCAAAATCACCCGGAAAGCATATTCAAATTCAAAGTTCCTTAATGACTAATGAATAAGAATTCATTTTTTTTACCTCTGAATTTATTTCACCTTCAAATCTTAGTGCTTAAATAACAAACCTATATATTTTTCACATTTATGGCCAAAGCTCAATAAAGGATAGAGATATTTTATAAATAAAATAGAATAAAATGCATGATATGATATTTGCATAACTCATTTGAGATAATGTATAATTGTAAAAGTAAAACTTCAGAAATAAATAATTTCATGCCAACTCAATAATAAATGTAAACATCAGATTTCATCTAGAGGCATTGCAATATTCTGGAACAAAGAATGTAGGGCTATAAAGATAAATACAGCACCTTGAAGTGAACAGACCTATATTGATAACTAATGAAACAGACCATGGGAAAGGAGAGTAGAAAAGGGAGACTGCATGAGAAAAAATGTACTGTGTGTTGCTGTGTTGGAATTCAAATAGTACAATTTATCTTTCTATATATGACTTCATGATATTGACACAAAAGAGAAAAGTTTGCATCATAACATCACAATATGTTTTGTCCAACTAACATCACATTCATTAATTTATTATATTCTATAAATTTAGTACAGCAAGCCCTGAGTAACTGTGATGATAATTTATTACAATAGCTTTTGGTTTTAATAAGAGATATGTATAACTGATTGTGTTTTGGAGTAGTTTATTTTATTTATATTTTAATTTCACTTATATACTCATTATATAAACATTCATTCTTTTCAATTCCCATGCGTACTTCAAGGCAAATCAAAATTGTGAAAGCTTGTAAAGAGCTAACTGCATTGTGTCAAATTCCTCCTGGGTCTGCTTAACAGAATAGATGCTTGCTCCTTTAATTAAATTTGCCATACAACAAAGGGGGTGTTTGGCAATAGTTGCATTGTTTGGGATATAGCACAGATGTCTTATCTAGGAGGCCCCTTACACGTCTCAATCTTCATGACAATGAGTCCGGATATCCAGGAAAAGGGGCAAACAGAAGAGAAAAATGATTTTAAAACTGTGTGTTAACTGTGTCAAGACAGAATCAACAATTGAAGTCTCTGTTAGCCTGTCAACTTGTACAATAAATCAATGAACTTTGCAATGCCCTATTGTACTAGTTTCTTTGATGAGTAGAGGACATTGGCACGCTTATCAAGATTATTTTTCCTGAATTTTTTTAATAGTTCCCATTTAAATTGATACAGAAACATTATGCTTATATTTCTGATTCCAATTTTTTTTAAAGTTACAAAATTATCATTGATTCGGATTTTCATGCTTAAATACCTAAATTGTAATCTGCATCAATTATCTTTTAATTATTTGTTCTTTCTGTTTACTATGTGCTACCATCCCTCCTTAAGACTAAAGTCTCCTGACTTTCCACATATCAACAAAATACCCCAGAAAGAAATTCTAACGGAATCTTACATGTGAATCTTCTTCAGATAAAGAAAAAACAGTGAATCTATATACCACTAAAATTCTCATGTATGTAACTTTTAACTGGGCAAAACAATGCCTATGAGGGCAAAACTTTGTCAACAAAAGTACCACAAATGGGGTAATCTTCAGAATGCCAGGACCCATTACTTTGAAGGGAAAGAAATTTGAGGAGCTTATGTGTTCTATCACTTTGTCTCTCACCCAGGAGCATCCACTTACCTGCTTGCTGAAAGGAAATGAAGGGAGGGGTGGGGTGGGGTAGGGAGAGGAGAGGAGAGGAGGAACCCATGTTCAGTTAAAATTAACTACAGCATCAAGCTGTCTGCTAACTTGCAGCTATAAATTAACTTGGAAAGAAGTGTTCCTTTAAGTCTTTAGGAGAAACTGTAAAACATCCTGAGATCTGTGGAAAATAAGCCTCGTTTACTTCCAGAAAGTAGAACAGATTTCTACACAATGAAGTTTAATAAATATATAGACAAATCAAAATGAACATACAACATATGCTCTGAAGCTGTTTTGTGAATCCAGTTGACTGAAGCGGGTTTTAAATTACCCACAAGAGGAAGGTAATAAATGGATAGCAATTCACAGTGGTTTGAAAAGTCAAATAATTAGATTAAAATAAACATGAAAAAATACTCATGTAAGGACAGCTCTACATTATATCATAATAGGTTTTACCAGCCAAGTGGCCTCATGACTTGAAAGCTTTTTCTAAAATCTAATTTAAAAATGCCCTTCCCTTCAGTAAATCAGAACTTTTGCTGATCACAGATGTTCATCAATTGATTCTGTAATAACATTTTCCATTTGTAATAACATTTTCCATTTTTGCCAGAACATCACATTATTGACTCATGTTTAGCTTGTCATCCATTATAATTCCCTGTTCTCTACAGCAATCCTATAATCTAGCAGATTAATTATCCTGAAAGTATTTTTTAGAAAATGCACTTTGCTTCACATTTCTAATTAATCTTAATGTAACTTGCTTGCTTGAGGCACAATATTAGCTCTTTAATATTAATTCAGAATGCCATTTTTGTCAATATATTTTGTTCAGAACTTTTAAATAAGTATCACAGAGTGTATTATTAACATTTGGCTATATTCTCATGGCATTTGCATTTAATTCTTTGTTATCAGGCTTTCTTTTCAGTATGAAATGAAAACTAACACAGCGAGATGGAATCACATGACATAAACCACTCATTTAATATATTTTTTTTGAAGAGTGATCTTAACCCCTGGGATCTAGATGCCTATTTTCCCTGAGAAATGACTGATTTGCTCTCGAGTTTATGAGAAATTCTGAGGCACCAGGACCTAGTCTGTTGACAGTTAATGTGGCTATGGGTGGATTAAAATAAAGTAGGCTTGTATTTTTTTTCTATGAGCTCTGAGAAACAGACAAGCTAATAGTTTTTATTCCCAGAAAACTCTGATAGAATTAAATGCCTAACTTAAAAGTGGATGTTTATTAAGTATAATTCCATGTGAAACTTAGTGGTGACTGACATAGATTATGGTTTGATAAGATTAACAGAATCTCCAGAGATAATCACTCATAATGAATCAATTATTATGTATATCTCTTAATTCTAACAGGGTTATAGATGACTGAGCATGAAAGCCAGGGCAGAGCTTTCAACATCCCTTAAATGCTTCTAGTAGATATTTATGTGTCCCAATGAACTAACATAAAGGAAAAATAGAAATAAATCAATGGCATATTGTTCCTGAGTTAGTTATTTGCTGAAAGAATTTTCAAATTGCATATTGAATATTATATGCAGAGAAGGTTGCTTTCAAAAGAAGTGAGAAATGGGGGTACGTCATTGTCAATATGCAGAGTTCTCAGTGAAAGATTAAACTGGAGTAGCATCAGGCTGTCACTAAATGCCTTTTCTTTTCTTAAAATGTTCATGATTCTCCTAAGAAAATATTAGTAACTTCACCTATACTCACGTTCTTTCTTTATGTTTTATATATGAATCTGTATTGATCCACATATATACCAACAGTGATTGTATTGGAAAAAAACAGGCTTTCTAATCATTGACTCAGTCTTCCACAAAATGTGCTTACAGATTTCAAGTCTACCACAAACATGGGGAATTTCTCCATTGCATCAAAATCTCCTTGAGAAAATCTTGCTCTTTCCTCAAAAATACCAACTCAACCATCTTCTTGAGTATATGATCCATTCCCTCAAGCTGATGCCTCTTAACCAGCTTTCTTCCAGAAAAAGGAAAAAACTATCAGATTTCTTTTTCTCTTCCTAAAAGGTTTACCATTGCTGGCAGCAGTAAAGGTTGTTTTAAATTCCATCATGGAAACGGAACAGAAACAAGTTATCTGTTATCCTTAAAATAGACCCTTCTGGAAACTTAACTTTCAAGTCCAGTTTTTCATTAATCTTTTCCTACATTCCTGGCATCCTGATTGATACAACACTTATGTTTTTATTTAATATGCTTTACTATTCTTTTCCTATTTCATACTGTACAGCCTTCAGAACTGGAACTGTCACTTTTTGTATGCTTATACTGCCACGATTATTGTGACAATAAATAGTTTCTTGACTATCATTATTTTTCTTAGCTCTTAGGAAGACACTATCTGAGTTCTGTAAAACTCGACACAAACAAAATACAAATTTGATCTTTTCTCTATGAATGCAATATTTTGCATCAATCCTTTGTGTGACATCTTTTTTCCACAAAGCTGGCAAGCACACAATGAATGAAAGCTTCTAACTGGCAGGCATTATATACAACATGTAAAATTGCACAGTCCTTGCTTTGACAAAACACTTCACTTTTGTTGTAGATTCTCTGGAGGCTTGCAAAAATTGTCCTTGGTGCTAGAAAGTAAAAATACCACGTTATGAAGCACAGTTTTATTGCACTTTGGCT
>JANHFO010006361.1:355135-372738 GCA_032468095.1 Pareas carinatus | reverse complement strand
CCCAGAATTCCTGAGTCAGCCATGCTGGCTCAGGAATTCTGGGAGTTGAAGTCCACAAATCATAAAAGGGCCATAGTTCCCCACTTCTAGTACAGAGTTAGAACAGGAGGATTCAGAATCTTTTCAATGGCCCGTTTGTTTATTGATTATTTATTTTTTAAACAAATGTATATAACTGCCCAACTCACACACAGTGACTCAGAGCAGCTGTTTACGTCCATTACTGTGATGAATGGATTTCATAGTTCTTAAGCCCCACAGTTCTTCAGATAGGAAACAGGAGACCATGAATTCCAAGTCCGAGCCTTAACCGTAAAAGCCAGCTGGGTGACTTTGAACCAGTTACTCTCTCTCTCTCTCTCTCTCAGCTCAACCCACCTCACAGGGATGTCGTTGTGAGGAAAATAGGAGGAAACTGTGTTGCATTTGCTTGATGCCTTGGTGTTACAGGTTGTTCTTGCTTACCAACAGAACCAAGCCCAAAATTTGAGCCTGGCTAAGCAAGACTGAGGTAAAATGAGTTGTGCCCCATTTTATGACCTTTTTTTTTGTTATGTTGTTAAAGCAAATGACTGAAATTAAGTGAATCATGGGATTGTTAAGCAAATCTGACTTTCCCTCATTAACTTCGCTTGCCAGAAGCTCCCGAAGGACGTTGCGAACAACAATCCCAGGGATGCCGCAGCCATTGTTGGTTGCCAAGCGCACAAATTTCGATCCTGTGACCATGGGAATGCTGGGTCGGTCCTAAGGACCGGTTGCATCTCACTTTTTTCAACCACCGTATCTTCAAATGGTCGCTAAAGCTGAGGGCTACCTGTATAGCTTCGCACATCCTTCTAAAGGCTGCCGGATGACCCCTGTTTCCCCCCCCAAAATAAGACCTAACCGTAAAATAAGCCCTAGGATGGTTTTTCAGGAGACTCGTAATATACGCCCTACCCAAAAATAAGCCCCAGTTAAGAGAGTCAGCCAGACGGATGCATTTATTACCGTATTTCCCCGAAAATAAGACCTAAACAGAAATTCAGCCCTAATGCGTCTTTTAGAGCAAAAATTAATACAAGACCTCGTGTTATTTTTTGGGATACACGGTAGATACAACGTTGATCCAGACTTTTTATGAGATGGTAAATAGCAATAAAGTCACTGCAGGGTGAGCAGAGTTGCAAACTCTGGTCATAAATCCTGCTCTGAGATTCCTGACAAGTATTAGATTCCTTCCCGTCTTGTTCTGTTGAAGAATCTGATTTCCCAGAATCCCCCGGTCAGTGTTGTGAAGCCCCTGCTTTCCACCTGAATGGGGTTTCCAACGGAAGTGTCAGAGAAGCGCGAAGGGCAAGTTCCATACTTTAATCATCTTTATTAAATCTGTATTAACAAATTTACAGCAAAAATACTCTATAACAATATAGAATTTCTTCTTCATAGATAAATAAATTTCTGTTTGGATCTGGCCTTTTAGCTTTGGTAGTTAAGACGGATAGGTATATATAGAATATATATATTCTTCTGTATGTTAAATAGCAATAGAAATTATATATTGTGCAAAATAGTATCTTTCTCTTGTTGTTTCTTGTTTGCATGCAACAGGGAGAGAAAGGAGAGGAGGAGGAAGAGGAGGAGGAAAGAGCATTACTGCCCCCTGCTGGTATTCTTGCAACATGATGAGCTCATTTGCAGAAAGAAATACCGGTACATGCAGATTTTTTTTAGAAGCCACAAATATATATATGGTACTTTGTATTTTTTTTTAAAAAAAGCTATAGAGAAAAGCTCAGTCAGCCTTCCCCAATTTGATGTTCTCCCGATGAGAAGGGGCTGCAGCGGCATTTCTCAACCTTGACAACTTTAAGATGTGTGGAACTTCCACTCACAGAATTCCTCAGCCAGCATGACTAGCTAAGGAATTCTGGGAATTGAAGTCCACACATCTTAAAGTTGTCAAAGAGGAGAAATACTGGGCCACGGCATCCAGAATTCCCAGAAATATGGCAATCTTCCCTAGGAATTCCCGGATTTGTAATCCCAACACAGCCAGGGGGATCTTATTTGATCTTATTGAAGAGGACATCCTAATGTGGGGGAGGGGGTCTCCAAATCTGGCAGCTTTAAGACCTGTGGACTTCAACTACCAGAATTCCGCAACCAGCTGTGCTACTGGGGATTTCTGGGAGTTGAAGTCCACAAGTCTTAAAGCTGTCAAGTTTGGAGATCCCTGATCTAATGCATTGCAGAGTATAATACTGGTGCCTTTTGAAGGGAGATTCTTATGCCTATTCTACTGTGCACCATTTCAGGTGGAATTGACCAAATATATTGTTTTCTGCCTGCCTGGATTTTAAGAACCTGGCCCAGATTCTCTTTATTTTCCATTATCCATCCTATTGAAATATCAAAACCTTGGATACACATTCTTGGGTATTTGTTCTTGGAGGCCAGAAGAGAATCCAATCCTTCTCAGAAAACAGATGAGTCTACATAGCTACTAGCAGCTGAGCTCAACTCAAGAGAATATTTAATTTTTTTTCCCACCATGAAAAGTAAAACGGGGTCTGTTGTGAGGAACAGTTTGCTAGAGGGTATGCATGGCCCGCGGGTCAAAAATTCAAAATGGCAGCCGCATCATTGAAGCTGCCATCTTGATTTTTTTCATATCGCCAGGATCCTTTCTGCTTGGACAGCAGTTGTCCTCTACTTCAAAGAAATGAACGTTACAGGTCGCCCTTGACCTATGACCACGATGGAGCCCAAAACTTCCATTGCTAAGCAAGAGACGGTTGTTAATGTGACTTGTGTCCCATTGTACGGACGTTCTTGCCGCAGTTGTTAAGTGAATCGCTGCAGCTGTTCAGTTAGTAACCTGGTGGTTAAGGAAATTTGGTTTCCCCCATTGGATTTGCTTGTCAGAAGGTCTCAAAAGGAGAATCCCGTGACGCTGGAGCATTGCAACCGTCATAAATAGGAAACAGTTGCCAAGCATCCGAATTTTGATCACGTGACAACGTAAGCGTTGTAGCCACTTTTTTCAGTTACTGTAGCGAATGTGGGTCACTAAATGGATGGTCATAAGTCGAGGACTACCTGTAATTTATTTCTTCTTGCAAGGGAGGGGGGTTGAGATGAATGTGCACTCCCCAGCAGTCTCGGTCCTATGAAAAAGTGGAGGATCAGAAACCAGGTTTCTAGGCCCATTCCATCAAATGTCAGACAAGGTGCTGGGACTTGTGGATGTCTTGAGGTTACCGGCTTCCTGCTCTGGAATAATCCACCTCATGGAGTCATGTCTCCAGCTAGCCAGAAGAGGGTGATCTTAGAACTTGGAGCAGAGATTGGTCAGCTGCTGTTGGAAACCTAAAAGTGTTTTTAAAAAGAGACCAGATACGGTGTTAGTGTTTGGACAACCTGGTATCGCTACTGAAAGAGTGCAGGACTTTAGTTAGCTCAAACAATTTACCAATGGATGCCACCCACTTGATTTGACCTACTTTCACACTACCTAGCTCTTGTGGTCACTTCTTGGATTGCCTTCAATAGTGTTTGAATTGGGCCAGCTGAGAATTATTGATCCAAATATAGGAAAAGCATCTGGCTGCTTGTGGTTGTTACAGGCTCTATCAGGAGGGGTCCAACCTTGGCCACTTGAAGACCTGTGAACTTCAACTCCCAGAATTCCCCAGCCAGGAGTTGAAGTCCACAGGTCTTCAAGTGGCCAAAGTTGGACATCCCTGGGCTAGAATCGATTCCAAGACCCGGAACCTTCAACTGCTCAAAGTTAATCGTGACTGTCATTCATGGACCATCAAATGAAGCTTTGATTGAATGGGATGCCCCAAACACGCCTTGAGGTGACCAGATCTTGCTAACCAAGAAAGGCAAGGAATCCTATTGGCATGCTGCCAACATTGAAGGCTCTCACGTGCTAAAGAAGGACCATGGATGCTCCTCTATGGAAGTATGAATGGCCAAACGTATTCCCAGGAAGTTCATGTCTCTTTTCCAATGGTTTCTATACATCTACCGATACGTGATGGATGCTTGCAAAGGAATTTTTTGAGCCATAATTGGCTTGGATTCCTCTCTGGATGTATCCTGGGATGCATTCAGCTGAACATGATATGGGGAGCAAAGGTAAAGATTCCCCTGTTAGTCATGTCCGACGCTGAGCCACAGGGTTCATCTCGGTTTCTTGGCTGAGGAAGCCAGCATTATCTGAGGATAATTCCTGTGGTCATCTGGCCAGCGTGGCTATATACCAAAGACGCATGGAGTGCTATTACCTTCCCATCAAAGTGGTACCTATTAATCTAGTTGCATCTGCATGGTTTCGAACTACTAGGTGGGGAGGAGCCGAGGCAAGTAACAGGAGTTGACCCCATTGAGGGTCTCTGACCTGGGCTGTCAGCTCTCCAGCTGACAGCAAAACCCCATTTGCCCCCCCCCCAACATCTGTACAATTGGGACACAGAATAAGAGAACAAGGTCTTGGCCTAGATGAGTTCAAAGTTGCTTAAGAGGCTCTTGGACTCATTCAGCTCCTTCTCCCTACAAACTGTCCCTTACAGGAGCCTCTACTGCCTCTTTTATCATCCAGTCTGGCCTTCGCATTCCCTTCGCCCGCTTTCCTGCCTTCAGTCATATTAGGAATTCCACACCTTCAACAATTCAGCTTTTCCGGAAGAATGAGAAGAAGCCTGTCCCACTGTGGGGGCTGGCATCAGCCCGAAATAATTCAGGACCCTTGCCTTGTGTCGGTGGCTTTGGTGGTGGGGTGAGGCAATGCCGTTCTTCCCGCTGTTTCTGGAGAAGCTGCTGGTGAATAATATACTGAATATCATCCTGTAAGCCACAAAGAAAAAAAAGAGAATATTCTGATCAACCTGAAGTGGAATCCAGAAATCCTTTCTTGAGTGTCTCTGGAGCAATATCAGATATGTTGTCCCAATCTATTTTAATTTAAAAGGGTTCATCTGCCTAGAGCATTGGCTGCCAACCTTTTGGACCTCAGGGAACACTAAATTCATAATTTTAAGTCCTGAGGACCACTCATATGAATTTTTCTAAAAGGTACATAAAATAATGATCAGAGAACTTCCATTTAAAAGGCACCTATTTAATTATAACAAAATAATAAATGCTTATTTAATCATAACAAAATATTTAAAGGTTGTTTAATTGTAGCAAAATGATTAAAATGAGTCTAATTATTACTAAATAATTGAAGTTTCTTTAAGTATTACACATTTTGGTGTGGTATTTGTTCCTGATTGAAAGAGAGAGAGAGAGACAGAGAGAGAGAGAATAAGCCAGAGAGAAAGACAGAGAAAGAGAGAAACAGAGAGAAACAGAGAGACAGATAGACCCACATACACAGAGAATCGCACACACAGAGAGAAAGAATGAGAGACAGAAACAGAGAGAGAGAAAGAAAAAGAGAAAGAGACACAGAGAGAGAGACACAGAGAGAGAGAATGAGAGAAAGAAAGAGAAACAGACAGACAGACAGACACACATACCCAGAGAATGAGAGAGAGAGAGAGAGAGAGAGAGAGAGAGAGAGAGACAGAGAGAGAATGAGAGACAAACAGACACATGCAGATACACCATGCAACTCTACAAAAAAATTCAAATAATCTCCAGATTTTTCTGTGAATCACCAAAAATTTTTCACAGTCCACAGGTTGGCGACTACTGGCCTAGATTACAGAGAGTCCTCAGCTTATGACCACATGTGGAACCAGAATTTCCATTGCTAACCAAAGACCATGTGAAGTAAGGTGTGATGGATTTTAAGACCTTTTTTTGCCATAGCTGTTAAGTGTCTCAGTGTAGTTTTTAAATTAATCATGCAGTTGTTAAGCAAATCCAGATTCCCCCATTGTCTTGACTGAGAAATGGTTGCAAACGGCTATCACATGACCCTAGGACAATGCAACCAACATAGATATCACTAGCAATACCACTTAGACTGATATACCACTTCATTGTACTTTATGGCCCTCTCTAAGCAATTTACAGAGTCAGCCTATCTGGGTCCTCATTTTACTGACCTCAGAGGGATGGAAGGCTGAGTCAACCCTGAGTTGGTCAGGATCGAACTGCTGACAGTCTGCAGAGTTAGCTTGCAATACTGCATTCTAGCCACTATGCCGCCACAGCTTTTTCTCCACATAAACATATGCTGGTTGCAAAGTGCCCAGATTTTAACCTTGTGACTGATGGTGGGGATGCTGTGATGGTTGTACTGTAAGTGTGAGGGCTGCTTCTAAGTCACTTTTTTCCCCCAGTGCCTTTGTAACCTCCAATGGTCATTAAACAAATGGTTGTAAGTCGAGGACTGCCTGTTATTTTGAACAAAAGACACAATTTTGCTCTTGGAGACTCCCGTTTGTAATGTATTTTTGCCCCAATTGCTCAAAGCAGAGGGGGGGGGAGATTACTGTGATTTTGTTCTGGCTTCTTGGAAACGAAATGTCATGGTTTGGCTCCAATAATACAGTTGTATCATTCTGAAAATGTCGTTTCCTTTTTTCATACAATTAGGCACACCCTTGGAACCCAGACCTCGATCAATAAGGCTTGCTCAGTATACACTCTGCTGCGGCCCTGGCTTCAGAGCATTCAAATGCCTCCGTTCGTTTTACAGATAGTGTCATAAACCCGAAACAGACAGAAAATATGTTTTTAGCTCCTCCCTGATTTGTTCCTCTCTGTGATTTTCTAAATTTCTAGACTCGTTTGCTTTCAACTGTTCTTCAGTAAATATTGCTTTTTGCATTTGCTTCCTGTGAAATCAGATCCTGGAACAAGCTAGAAATTAGGAAAAGAATAGAAATCTCGCCCCCGCCCCTCCTCCATTCAACTGTGTCGCAAAAGGGATCTGGAAAGGAGGAAGCATTGAAGGAGCAAAAGTCATTATATCTGAATGGGATCTTTTAAAAGGGGAAGTGGGATGGTTAACATTCCTGACACATGTTTCAAAGCTTGGAAACAGGATAAATCTCGGAAAGTCATTCCTGATAGTCGTGACATTTTGGTTGCTCACCTGCCAAGCCTCCAGTTCCTGGGAAAGCGCCATCTTCTGGCGAATGACGCGCAGCAACTGCTGGCTCAGCGAATCGCGCTCCAGGGAGATTTTTGCCAGTTCCAATTCTATTTCGCCTTTCCTAGTAGGGAAAAAAAAACGTGCTGATAATCATCGTAGTAGGACATCGAAAGCCCTACCTGGAGACCATCGGCATTGACCAAATCCCCACCAGTCAATTGCAAGAGGCAGCTTTTACTTGGAACAATAAGTGCCATCCTGTGATGATACATTTAACACCGTCAATCAACAGCATCTCCCTATCCCAGGCCCTCGGGAAGGACTCGATAGGCCAAATGCCAAATCCAGTCTAAACATCTGGTTGAATGTATAACTAACCATAATTTTATAATTTTAATATTATAATATATACAATTTGGAGAGGAATAGGAATGGAAATGGAAATGGAAATAGGAAGAGAAGAGAGGAGGGGAGGAGAGAACAGAACAGAACAGAACAGGAGAGAACAAAATAAATGGAATGAAATGAAATGAAACCTTTATTGTCATAGTACAACGTGTGTACAATGAGATTGTCTTGAGTCTCCCTTTGTGCACTCCCTCCCCCCCACAACACATGCAGACACCACATTGTTACATTATTGTTTTTCATTTAGGAGTCTGACACCCCACGGATTAAAAACTGTCCTTCAGCCTGTTTGTGGGGCTGCCTGTGCTTCCGTATCTCCTGTCCGATGGTGGTAGGGGAGTAAAGAAGGGCTGACCAGGGTGTGAGTCGTCCCTGAGGATTTTCCTCACTCTTCTAAGGCAGCGGGCCCTGGCGATGTCATCCAGTGGTCTCAGGGGGCAGCTCACAGTGTTTTGTGCTGTCCTCAACACCCTCTGTAAGGTCCTTCTGTCCGCGGCTGTCAAACCAGCATACCACACCATAATGCAATATGTGAGGGCGCTTTCTATTGTGGATCCGTAGAAGAATGTCATCAATTGTTGTTCCACTTTATTGTTTCACAAGACCCTCAGGAAGTGGAGTCTCTGTTGGGCCTTTCTGACCACCTGGGTTGTGCTGATTTTTCAGGTGAGATCTTCACTGAGACAGACTCCCAGGAATTTAAAGGGGGGACCTCTTTCCACACAGCCCCCCCTCGATGTAAGGTGGGGCAGTTTTTGAACATCCCCCCTGTACGCTGTTTCGTCTCCATCTGTAATAAGACCCAATACTGCGAACTTAATGATCACAGTGGATGGGTCGGACAATACACAGGTAGGGACTGAGCCCACAGCCCTGTGGGGAGCCAGTGCTGAGCTTCAGGGAAGTGGATCTGACAGACCCAACCCTCACTATTTGTGGCCAGTCCCTCAGAAAGTCTTTAATCCAGTCCCAGATGGAAGAGGGAAAATCCAAGTCAGTCAACTTTTTGATAAGAACGGTATCGAAGGCCGAGCTATTATCAATGAAAAGCATCCTGACATAGTTTCCAGGTTTCTTCAGATGACTCACTGCAGAATGTAAAGCAGTAGCCATGGCATCGTCTGTCGACCTATTCCCCCTGAAGGCAAACTGATGTTGCCAAGTGCCTTTATTGGGCCAAGTGAGATTAGACACACAAGGAATTTGTCTCCGGTGCAGAAGCTCTCCATGTATATACAAAGCAACAGGGTAAAATAATCATAATAATCATACCTTTAAGAGAAAGTAGTAAAGAACGTAAGAATAGTAATAATAATACTGCAGGCATAACTACATCTGTAAATATACATAGATATAAGACAGCACTGGGAGAATTGGGTGTTTAGCAGAGTGATGGCCTGTGTGTGGGGGGAAACTGTCCCTTTCTCTAGTTGTTTTGGCATGCAATGCCCTATAGCAGCAGCCCTCAACCTTTCGGGCACCCGGACCGGTTCCATGGAGAAAGGTCTTTCCACGGACTGGAGGGGACGTGGTTTTGCATGCTGTCTGCATCTAGCCAATGGGGCTTGTCTTGACAGGGGGACCTGGTTGCTGGCATGCCACGGACCGGAGCCAGTCCACGGACTTGGGATTGGGGGCCCCTGCCCTATAGCGCTGTCCTGAGGGAAAGGAGCTGAAAGAGTTTATGTCCAGGATATGAGGGCTCTGCAGTTATTTCCTCAACCCTCCCTCTGACCCACACAATATACAGGTCTAAGGAAGGCAGTTGGTTGCTGTTGTTGTTTTTTCCTGCAATCCTGACTATCTGTTGGAGTCTCTCCCTGAATACCAGGAGATAGTAGAATAGAAGACAAAGAATTGGAGAAGTATACAGATCTGATCATTGACATTGAAAGAACGGGACATAAACTGGCCGTGGTTGTTGGCACACTGGGCGCCATACCCAAAAAACCTTGGACAGAACTTAGAAAATGTGATTGTTGCAGTTCCCTGTCTCTCCCCCTTTTGGCGGGCTCGCCGAAGCCCGGGTAAATGTAACCAAGTTATGACAGCTACCTCCCTATTGGCTAAGGCGCGCTATAGCGCGCCGACTATAAAAGCGGCTGCTGGGGAATCCCAGCCCGCGCGGTTTTGACAGTTCTATTGAATGTGACAGCTTTGAAGTTTCCCTGTTAATAAACACCTGTTTGAGCCAACCTGCGCCTCCAGCCTGTCTGTCTGCTAATATTCTACACATTTGATAATAAATTTGGGGGAAAATATATAGATGTACCTGAGATCATTTTGCAACTTAACAAGTCCCTTAAAACATACAATCCCCAAGAATGTTATTCATTGGTTGCATCTGGGGGGATACAGATCTAACTGACCTATGTATTGTTGGTAGTCAAAAAAGATACTCTTTACTACCATCTATTGGCAATATGTCAACTTGTCCTAAAGGTAATTTTGCAAAAGACAATTAAACTTTGATTTTTTTCCTTGAAAACATTTTGTTTCTCATCTGGAATGCTTCTTCAGTTCAGAACTGAAGAAGCTTCTTGGATGAAAAGTGAAACATTTTCAAGGAAAAACCCCAAGAAAGCCCAGTTGTCTTTTGGAAGAGCACCCTTGGGACAACCATGACGTGGATATTTGAAAATCTCCATAGACAATAATATGTCAATTTGTTGACAATACTTGATATTTGGATTTCAGCCAGGAAACCATCAACCACTAAAAGTGTTACATGGAATAACTATAGAAATAGTAGTGCAGCGTGAGCTAGTTCCAGGTGCATGATGTGGATATACCTTGACGACAACCAAATTTAGGGTAATAGTAGTTCATATCAGGAATATCAGAAAGACGTGGCAAAAGGAGCTATATGGATACACTCCTATAAATATTTTCAACAGAGATTTGAACTACTACCTTCCACATAGTCACAGTTAGTAGTGATCACGCAAAATAGAGTTAATATCTAAACTTATAAATTATATTTTCAGGGTGACTAGTCATTAGTGTTCACATGCTGTGACAGTCTTTTCCTTGGTGCAAAAAAAGAAATTTAGATACTAGGGAAGAAATGCACAACAGCCCTATATTTATTCCATGAAATAAAGATTAGCTGGCAAGGCTTCCAATGACAGACTCATGCCAAGTTTATAGAGTTGGACTCAAAGTTGATTTAGATTGTTTCTTCCAGTTAGTATACGGATTGGTTAACTGAGGCAAAACATGGGTCTCAGGAGATGGAAGGCCAATTTCTAGATGATGAAATTCTGATCTGAAATCAGAGAGGGCAACAAAGGAACTTGAAATTAGGCACAAGGTCCTCCATGGAAGTCCTGCCAATCTCACTAATAAAACTGGGCAGCTTGTACATTTAACTCCCCAGAACCATTTCTCTTCCTTTCCATTTATCTCAGGACTTCTCATCCAAATGTTTACCTCAGCTTCTTGATTCCACTGCATTATCCACATTAGAGCAGTTGTTGCCATCAATTTTGCATGCAAGATAGCAATCCCATCTCCACAAGGAAACGTAGCCACAGAAAAAAAACCTCTTGTGTGTGGCCAACAATGTCCTTTCTGACAGAATCCTTTGGATCACCTAGCAGGTAATTTGCAGTATAGGTGTCTGGACCATGCCAACTGCCAGCTGGAAGGGAATAGCCAAGGGAGACAGGACAGATGCTTCAGCCACCTCCTTATCCCCCTTCAACTTAGTTTCTTGGCATCTTTGCAGATGTTTTTATAAGCAGTAATGTAACAGAAACCTTCAAACACCTGGATCCACAAGTGCATAAGGAGCTTTGTGATTTGGTAGTTATTAGCAATTCATCTCTTGAGCTTATTATTGTGAAATTGATGGCATTTTCTGTTGTCTTTAGTTACTTATCTAAAGAAAGCCAGCTCTGATGTTCAAAAAAAATCACTTTTATAACTTTGACAATTTCCTGACAATAGAAACAAAAAGTTTTTGATTTTCATACCATACCTTCCCACAATGCCAATTTAGTTAGAACAAGCACAATTTAGGTCAAATCCTCCTGCCTAAAGCTGACTTAAAAAAAATCTGTTGAGGTTATGTATGTATGTATGTATGTATGTATGTATGTATGTGTGTATGCATGTATGCATGTATGCATGTGTGTATGTATTTTGGTGCCTTCAAGTCAGGGTTAATTTTTGGTGACTGCATAGGCAAGTTCCTGAAGTTTTAAGAAAATATCCAATAGCCTTATAACATGCTTAATTGGGTAGAGTGAAGGGCTAATTGATTTATTAATATAACTTACAAGGGGTTGTCTTTGATTCAAAACAGACCTAGTCATGTACAGAGTTAAACTAACTCCATTTACTCAATCTTATTTTGAGAATGTGGAAACCTAGGTCATTAATTTGACTATATGTTCCTCCAAGAAAAAGAGCTAGAGAGAAAGTGCAGATGAAATAGTAAGCTTCTCTATTACAGAACTCAATGCCAGAGCTTGGCAGCAAAGCCAAATCTCCCAAATATTAATCTGTTGCAGCAGCTAAGCCCTTCCTGCTGCTGCGGTTTGCTTGACCAAGGGGAAAGGGCTAATGAATTCAAGACCCCTTGCCAGCACTTTGCTGGTACAAGAGCTCAAAGAAATACTAAACATTTTTCTGGAGAAAGCAAGCGGACTTTATATTCCTACAGTAGCTGCTGTTTCCTCCTCCTCCTGAATCAGAGTTTCCCCCCATTGCTCAATTAAAATGCTAGCCCATACACCCTTGAGTTGGCAGAAAAGTATGCTTGCTTCAAATATGCTGTCCCCATTTCCAGTCTCTAGCTTGCCTCTACTACCTCTGTTCAGACTCATAGCCAAATGGTGTTTTTCTGATTTTGCATATGCAGCTTGTGATAAGCAAAACAACTGGTTGATTTCTTTGGCTTTATTTTCCCCCCTTCTTTTGCAAGTCAAAATCAGAGGGAAAAAATCTGTCAATCATAGGGCCACAGTAGGAAAGAATGGATTTTGATCCACAATTGTATGTTCCTACTCTTTCTTGAACCCATTCTATGCCGCATTTACCATAAGCAAAATATGAATGAGGTTTTTAAGTCGGGAAGAAAGCTGGAGTCACACCCATCCCTTTTACTTACAAGAGTGATTCCCTTCCTTCTCCTACCCCTTTATATAATCAAGAAAGGATGACATGCTGGTTCCTTTGTACTCTGTCCCACAGCCAAAAGAGTGGAGGTTGGTCGTTTTATTCCCCATTGTGGTATTTGTGGGCTCATCCACACAATTTCCTTACTATTCCATGAGGATATCCCTCTTACTTTTAGTTGTGGTTATATTCTCCTAATGAAACCTCCAACTAGAATAGGGGTCTCCAACCTTTTTCGCTTGGCTGCCCAGTGCAGGAGGAGGGAGAGGGGCGTGTGTGGGCGGGCACGCACGTGTCAATTGTGTGCATGCATGTGCATGCCAATTATGCGCATGTGTCCAAGAGCAACATGCTGTGATGAGGCTGTGTGCACAGCAATCGGGCTGCCGCAATGTGACTATGCGGGTGGCAGCCTTACGGCAACCAGGTCACCATAATGGGACTATGTGCACACATGCGCTAGTACACACATGACAGCCCACCACTCACGCAGTCCGGTAGTGGGCTACAGCCCACAGTTTGGGAACCCCTGATCTAGAAGACTGAAGTCAGGTGGTCTGACTTGAAAGTAGCAGTTTCCCTGGGAAAATGGAAGATAACTTCCCATATGGTCATTTTAAGTCCCATGGGAAAAGAGCATTTGAAGGACAGCAATCTACTTGGCTGTGATTGGTCCACTACAGGAACACCTTTTCCGCTGGCTGCTGGGCTTTGAGTCTCCATAGCCATAAGCTTTGGCTGCCAGAGAGAACAGAATTCTGCGTGTCATTTGGTGGAAAGCTAAATGCAAGTTTTTCATACATTCATGTGATGTATGAGCGGCAACACTGTCTGACACACCTCATTGCCAAAAGGTGTGGCAAGGGGAGGCTGTGAGAGCAGCAATTTTTAAAGTAAATTCCTCCCATATTAAGAATGGGACTTTGGTTGCTCTGTGAGTGACCCTTAGCCTTTCACTAAACTGATATGAACCATAGAATTGTGGCTTTTCAGCATTACCGGCTGAGCAATCTGCTTTGATTCTACCCACTGCTATTCACTTGCTCAATGTAATGAACAGCAAACCATAACTAATGTTACATCTTGGGGCTGCTGTTGGAGAGTACTGGTTATTCATTCAGAGGAAAATGCTGATGGTAGTGTTGCATTCTCCTCCTGGGAATAAGATGGAGGCAATGTCCTTGGAACACAGCAGAAAAAAAGGTGTTGCAAAGTTACTTTTGCACCATGATTAGGGCCAAGGGGAGAAGGCCCTAAATGTGATTGCATGCTGCCACATTCATCAATAAAGAGATTTTACGGAATTAATGGTTGCTGAGTTTTATGCAAGCTTTATGAAGTCGATTTATCATAGTTTATACACAAACATACACGCACAGAAACATTAATTTATTCTTAGCATGATTGGGGTGTGTGGAAAGAAACAAGCGTATTAAATTCATCCATTTTAGATTAGATAAATTCTTAGAAGAACAGACTAGAAGTTGGAGAAATGTGATCTTTTAAAAACATGAGTATAGTAAGAGCATTATCTGGAATCAGATCTGCTTCATACCATTCGTGTCCATTGTGGGCTCAATGCTCTACTCTCTTTGCCAGCCCTTCTATGATGTAGAACAGATAGGGATTTGAACTCAGGACTTTCTATCTCAAAATCACATATTTTTGCTAGAGAGCTTGCTACTTGGTGAGATAGAACTCCTTGGGGGGAACATCTTTAGTGATTTTTCTTTCCCCCCTCCCCCGTTCCTAGTTCTGTTTAAGTGCTGAGTTTAATGGCATTTTATTCAGAATGGTAGTTTATTTTCAGAAATGACTAGTGATCTAGTCAATTTGGTTTCTTTTAAAAAGCACAATAATCTGTAAAAATGCTCATCCTTGATTACTCAAAATAGCACTGTATTTTTGAAATTTTATTGTACTACTATATTAAAAGAGAAATCTGAACCAAAATATCAGGAAACTACATTTAGTTCCTCAGATTATTCAGAGAATAAGGAATTTATATAATGAGATCTCAGTGCAATAAAGTTTGTATACTATGGAAATTTTACGTCACTTATGTCATAATGTGGGTAGCATTGTTGCTCATTTTCTAAGCTTTAAGCATTGATTGCTTCCTTCCTTCAAATTATTGTCACCACTGCCACTGGCGAATGCATGAGATAAAAGGCTAAGAGGTCATCCTTACTGTTTAATGAAAACTGATATTGGGGATAATGACTTATAAGGGAGCCTCTAGATCCAAGTAAATTGTAAAGAAATCATTGTGGCAATGAAGAAATGAAGAAAGAAGAGAATTCCTTTCACATAATCTTCTTTTCACTAGGAAAACTAAAGGTGAGCATGTACTTATTCCTCTTACTTCTCATGTTTTTCCTAGTCATTTTGGAACCTTGTGGAAGGGACTAGCTTGACATGCCTACGTGTGGCATTCTATATAAGGGAATTTAGAAGAGAGAGAGAGACAGACAGACAGACAAAAAGTCCTTCGTCTATTATCCCTATTCAATTGCAGAAAAATCAAATGCACAGGTATAGAATAGGTGATACCTGGCTCAGTAGTAGTCTGAGTAGTCCCTGCAAGAGGGATCTTGAAGTCCTAATGGACGGTCACTTAAATATGATCCAGCAGTGTGCTGCAACTGCCAAAAAAGCCAACACATTCCTCCGCTGCATTAAGAAAGGGATAGAATCAAGATCACATGAAGTGTTAGTACCACTTTATAATGCCTTGGTAATACCACACTTGAAATATTGCATCCAGTCACCACAATATTTTATAACGATGTTGAGACTCTAAAAAGAGTGAGGAGAGGAGCAGCAAAGATGGTTAGGGGGCTGAAGGCTAAAACATATGAAGAACAGTTGCAGGAATTGGGTATATCTAGTCTAATGAAAAGAAGGGCTAAGAGTGACATGATAGCAGTATCTATGAGACTGCCACAAAGAAGAGAGGGTCAAGCAGTCAACCTTGTTGTGTCCCAGGCGGCAAGCGCAGGAAAAGCCGGGGCGCCAATTGGACCACTGTCCAACCAATGCAGGCATGGAGTGAATCCTACCAGGACCACGATTGGGGAGCAGATTGGAGCATGGGAAAGTTGAGGTTTCTTAAGCAGGCACCGCTTCAGTTTGCCCGCTGTGTTATAGAATAAAGTGTTGAGTTGAGCTTGGCTCTGGACTATTATTACCCTCTCTACCCCAATAGACAACAGTGGCAATGAGGATGGGATCTTGGGATAACTAAGATGGCTAGTTGGGGAATGTTCACACGCACCGAACGACCAGCCGACATCGACTATGGCATGAGTCGGCCGCATGGAAGAATTCGACATGGCACAGCCCAAGCGCTGGCGGTCATACTGCGCCCGCCTGGAGAGTTACATGCGGGCCAACTGAATCCAAGATGTGAGTATGAACGCAGCCACATTGCTGTGTGCCTGCGGGCCGGCAATCTTCGACATAGCAGAGAATTTGTTCGCACCGGCCCACATAGACACGGTGATGTACATTGATCTCAAGCAACAGCTGGAAGAGCACTTCACACCAATGTTGTCCATTATCACATGGAGACATGCATTCGGAAGGAGGGACCAGCAACCCAGTGAGTTGGCTGCCAAATACATCATCGCGTTGAGACACGCAGCTCGACTCTGCGAGTACCAGAACCTGGAGGAGCAACTGCGAGATTGTCTCGTCTGCGGACTCTGGAACTGGGGACTTCAACAGAAGCTATTTACAAAGGGGAACATCCCATTCAAGAACACGCTGAAAGAGGTAATGGCCCACGAGGCAGCAGGAGGCGCCGTCAAGGTCGTTCAACTGCCGCTCGGGAAACCGCAGACCACGGTCTACTACGCTGCTGCCAATCCAGCCAACGAGGCCAACTTCGAAGGGGAAATCTATCATCTACACGGGGTCCGACCCAAGGCCAAGCCTGCCGGAACAAAGATGGGCCCATGTCCCGGATGCGGAAGACTGCATACCTGGATGTCCTGCTGTTTCCGCACGGCCGATTGCAGGGCTTGTGGCAAACATGAGCACATTGCAGCGGTGTGCTGAGGATGGAGAGCAGTCGCCCTTATGGCTGAGGTGAATCAGAGAACGGGGCCCCCAGGGACACACAGAGTCAGCCAGTGCTCATCTGCTTGCCAATCGTGGGGGACAGGAGAACCCAAGCCGCTGAGGGAGTAAAAATGGCTGAGTGTCAAGTTACAAGGCATCCCATGCCAGATGGAGTTGGACATGGGGTCCGTGCTGTCCATAATCTTGGCATGCACATTCAGATACGTGTGCCAAGTGGGGGGCAGGCAAGCAACCTTTGCAACCTTCATCCTTAGTGCTGAAGGACTTCCAGAACAGCCTTGTGAGAGTGCATGGAGTAGCCACCATACTAGTGCAGTTCAAAGAATTTGAGGGCCCCCTAGAGGTCACTGTAGTTGAGGGTGATCAGGCCAGCCTCACAGGGCTGGACTGGTTTGAGGCCCTAGGAATCTAAGTAACAGGCATCAATCGTATGGCAACTAGTGAGTTGTCGCTAGTCTGCCGAGAGTTAGCGGATGTGTTCAGCGACACTCTAGGGGAGTACAAGGGAAAGCTGATAGCCTTCCAGCTAGACCAAGCCGTGGCCCCAATTCAAGAGAAGGCAAGAAGGGTGCCGTTCGCACTCAAGCTCAAAATTGATCCAGAGCTCGATAAGCTCGTACAACAAGGAATCCTGGAACAGGTAGATAGCGGTGAGTTGGAATCTCCCATTGTAACACCCATTAAGGCAAATGGGAAAGTGAAGATCTGGGCTGATTGTAAGTGCATGATCAATAAGGCGTTAAGGCAAAATGCTTACACTGTCCCAGTAGTTGGGCAATTTTTTTTTTAAATAGAAAAAGTTTTTATTAGACAACAATAAGCAAAATTATAACTTACAATATGTGGAGTTTTCAGTTATCAAGAAAAAAATATTTTATACTTTATATCAAAATTTCCTTTACAAGGCAAGGCTTCTCCTAACAGAAAAAACCTATCAGTA
>JANHFO010006361.1:276534-289054 GCA_032468095.1 Pareas carinatus | reverse complement strand
CACATAAAAATTAATATTTTTAAAAATCCTTTCTTAGTGAGCGCCTAGATGCCAAGATGAACAGATCTACCAAATTTTAGGTTTGTATCTTTAATAGTTTGGGAGATCTGGTGATGAATCAGTGAGTGGTATTTGACATTTATATATATAGATTCAGACAGCCTAGAGCAATTGAATAACATTACAAAGAGCCGTTATTGATATCTCAGTATTTCTAGGCCTGCCGTAGGCATGAAAGCTGGCTGGGTGACTCTGGGCCAATCGCTGTCTCTCAACCCAACCCATCACACAGAGTGGTTGTGCAGAAAATATGAGGAGGAAGGAATATTAGATATGTTCACCACATATCCTGCAGTCTCAATTTGCTTCCTTCAGGCTGATAACTATATAGTAATCTGGATTATCTTCTGAAATGGAATAAGTCTGGAAGGGAAGGTTGGAATGATGCTTTAGATGAAGGATGAACCATGAATCATGCAATGTGTGTACCCCCACCCCATTTTCTGGAACTTGCAGACGTCTCTGAGATTATGTTAACAAAGTAAGTAGAAAATCACTGAACAATAGTGACATAACTTTCCACCCATTTTTGTCAGAAAACAAATTACATAGAATAAAGGAACAAAGTGAAAATGCTTGGTTGGCTTAATATGCTCAGAAAATATTTTTAAAATCCCTCTTTTAAAAAGTGGGGGGAAATCCTCTTTCCTCATGAGATTGTCCTGTCACTGTCAGCTTGCAGCAGCTCTTTCAAAGGTACAATTGAATATTTGAATAATCTAGATCCATTCTTATATAACATATTGGTAAGTGATGAATTATTATTACAGAATAACAGAGATGGAAGAAACTTTGGAAGTCTTCTAGTCCAACCTCCTGATGAAACAGGAGATCCTATATGATTCTGAACAAATGGCAGTCCAATGTCTTCTTCAAAATCTCCAGTGATTGACCACCAACAATTTCTTATTGAATTGGTTCAAGAAGAATCAATTGTCTTTTGACAAAGGCTTTCCATCTCTTCTACATACAAATATGTTCACAGTCTGAAATAATCAGAGTTTGCAAACTCTCAGCAGAAGAGTTACTACCAATACAAGGGCTCAGTATTTAAGAGTACTTAAATGCAGAAAGGAAGTATTAATTGTTCCCAAGAAGAAACTTACCCAGCTTAGCCAATCAGCTAAGGACTGCTAGAAATCTGTATTTGCATAGATCTTTGCAGCATTTCTTGTGGGAAGATAACAGAACAGAAGGGACTTTTCCACTTCTCATCCACTGAGCTTGGCTTTTAGTGCAGTTGACAGAAGCCAGTTATTAATAATTCTGGGAACAGAAGTATGTCTCTGTTATAATGAGCTACAAACGAAGAATATGGTAATTCATTTGCATGATACATTTTCACACGCATGTAATCATGACAAAATATGCCAAAATCAGCAAACCGCGCTGAAACTGGCCTGGAGAAGCAAGAATACATGTGCACAAGGCTTGTATTCTCAATAGGCAACTAATTGCTCTGCTAATGGTAATCAAGCGTCTCTGTTAAAAAGTGGACTTTTCATTTTGTGGCACAAGTATTCCTTCTTTGAATAAAACAGCATTCTAGAAAACAGATTCCCATAATGGTTTTTATCCTAAGAGGTTCACTTCTCAGATTGGAATCCAGATTTAAATTTTGAGCCAAACTCTTCCTCGTTTTTTTTCTTCTCTGCAAAGATCCATAAGGTTATCGACGAAGCACAGAGCATAACAGGCCAAGTCTATGCCATTTTGTTTTCTGTCTCCTCAGAAGGCAATCCAGAGCTGACACGTGTCAGCAAATGAGGTTATGGGGTACGATCCAAATAGGGCTGTGTCCCCTTCCAGGTCCAGATTCTCATTTATACGCAGCCAGCTCTTTTCTCTCCTTCCTTCTTTTTCCATCTTTCCCACTGTAATTCATATGCAGCCTTGAAAAAGGAGAAAGTTGCCAAGGCTGCTAAGCAACAAAACACAAAGGGATAAGCCTTTGGCTCTCAACAAGCCTCTGCCCCTTCTCTGGCTACACAGAAAATGACCAGCCAGCCTTGGCCCTGCCTTCCTTTCCTCTCCCCCAACCCACCCCATCCCAAATCTTTTAGCAGCCTGGATTCATATAGATTCAGACACTCCTGATGATGCCTAGGCACCTTATTACTTGGTCATTACTCAACCCTCGACCCACCTTGACCTGATGGGTCCAATGACACCTGGAGACAAGAAATTGGCAGGGAGCATGCGAAGACTGGCCCCCAGCACTCAACTCAGGTGGTGTCTGTGTTCTAAGGAGGGGGGACCCAGGAGATTGGAGGGAGGCGGGTTGCCAGACTCTTGGTAGTTCTAGGGAGGGCAGTGAACGAGAAGGCTTCTGCTCCAAGGCTTCATGGAAGCAGTACCCTGCAGGTCATTGTCCATGGCATCCAGGCTCCGTTTTTGGGTCCTTGTGGATCTTTTGAAGCAAAAAGTGAAATACCTATCAGCTGGGTTCCATACCCTGAGCACTTTGTGGCTACTTTCAAATTTTAAGTCTGTGTGTTTGTGAGAGAAAGAGAGAGCGAAAGAGGGGGGGAATATATGCTATTCCATAAGAGTGCCTATGAGATGTTATGTGCATGTCGGGGGGAGGGAAGGTTAAATCAATGCAAAGCTACCTTCAACTTTTTGCCCATGATTTGACATGCAGAAATGTTTTTCATCCCCTTTTTCTAAGATAATTAATATTAGAAGTTTCTCTGGAACGGCATGAATAGATGCCAACTTTTCAGAAAGAACCTGAACAGCATGCTACTCTTTTTGACTGTTTTATCATGTTAATGATTTCACTGTTTTAAGCTTTTGAAATCATCTTGCAAACTACCTACAGAGCTCTAGTTATGAACTAGATTAAAAGCAGAGTCAGTTGGTTGTGTGAACTCTTCTGCATCTTTTCCAGTTTGAGTATTTCTAATGCACAGTGGCTCTTAAGGGCATAATTTCTCTTTGCGTGGAGAATGATCCATCTCGAGGTGGTCAGAGAGGCATTTCTTCATTCTAAGCAGAGTGCATTTGCAGAGACTTGAAAAGGAGGCCTTTGGGCATAGTCTCACTTCACACCTTATACTGGAGTCTTTTGTTTAGGATTAAGAACTCTTTGTAATATTTTTTAAATCAAAAGTTGATAGTGCCATTCAAAACATATTGTGCTCAGGAGTGAAAGTCAGGGGGTGAAGTCATAACCAGAGTTTAAGTAGAGCAGAAAAATACCCTGCTTGCTCTAGTGGCTGATTTGGCTATAAAGTTACGCCAAACCTGTGCGCTCTTTGTTAGATCGTGGGTCGGTGAGGAACGAGGCAGAGACAAACTCAGGTGAGTACCTTTATTCGTTACGGTAGTCAGGTACAAGAATGGTGCCCGACCGGTGGGCTGCCCCCTATATACTCATGCTAGGGTGGCAGCCTGCCAATCGGGACGCTGGCCATTCCCGCGCTTGGCAATGCCCTCCCCCGGGACACAACACCCCTCCCTACTCAGATAGCTCCCTGCCTCATCTGCATATGTAGTCACGCAGATGGGCCGGCTGCTTATAAGCACACCGGGACCTGCACGGTTCATTTGCTGGATCGTCGGCAGAGGGCGAGGTCGTGTCTGTGGGAGGCTCCGAGGCTCCATCAGGATGCTTCTGAAAGCCTCCGGGTGCGGCCTCGGCCCCACCCTCGTCGGCAGGTGGATCGTTTGTTCCAGATGGGGGCCTTCCACTTCTCCTGATAAGGATAGCGTGTATTCCCCATCTCCAGTCCCTGTGGTAGAGGAGTTTGGGACGATGTTAGTGTCAGGTTCCCTGGGGTGGGAAAACTCAGTGAGAGTTTTATTGTTGTTGGGTTTCTCCAGAAGCTTGCCCCTTAATTGGTCGATGTGCCGCCTCCATGTTTGGCCATCGTTTAGTGTGACTACATAGGATTTGAGTCCTGTGAGTTTTGTTATTTCTCCTTCCTCCCACGGGGGGCCTGGGTTTATTTCTTAGCAAATACCGGGTCCCCGGTTTTAAAATGTTGAGTGGGGATCAGTTAGTCTCTGTTTCTTTTGGTTGCATAGATGAGGTTTAATCTATCCAGGACGGAGCATAGTTTCCATCCCATTAGGAGTTTAGTGGGGCTGCGGCCTGTGGCCGCGCAGGGGGTGATATGCTGTCAGGTCAGAAACTCGGCCACTTTTTCGTGCCAGCTCCCTGGGCCTAGTCTCTTGAGGACCTCTTTGGTCGAGCGGATCATCCGTTCCTCCTGGCCATTGGCACTGGGGTTTCCGGGCACCGGAAGGGCATGACGGATCCCCAAATTCGCGAGGAACCCCTCGAATTCAGTGCCCGTGAATTGTGGGCCGTTATCTGATATGAGGGTGTCCGAAAGGCCGTGGGTGGCGAACAGGGCTTGGAGGGCTTGGGTGACGACTTGGGCCGTTGTGGAGCGCATCATGGTTATCTCTAACCACTTGGAGTATGCGTCCATGGTGACCATAAATCTTTTTTCTTGGAACGGCCCTGTGAGGTCTATGTGTACCCTTGCCCATGGTCCCCTGGTTCTTTCCCATTCCCTGGTTGGGGTCCTCTGGGGGGCTGGGCAGGATTGTTGGCATTGTTGGCATCTGCCCACCCATTCCACATACTCCATGCCCGGCCACCAGACGTAGCTTCTGGCTAGTCCTTTCATCCGGACTATTCCCGAGTGCCCTTTGTGTATTGTGGCCAGTACCCGTTCCCTGAGTGCGGTGGGGATAACAACCCTCTCTTCCCAGAGTAGGCAGCCTGCTTGGGCTGCCAACTCTTCCCTGCAGGTCATGAATGATTGGGTGTCTCGGTCTACTGTAGTGTCACTGGGCCAACCCTTCTGCACCCAGGAAAGGACTTTCCTGAGTGTCGTGTCTTTTGTTGTTTCCCTGGCCACCTCTGTGGAGGTGACCAGGTCTGTGGTGAGGTTGCAGTTGATTAGGAGGACCACTTCCTCATCCAGCTCTGGGTCTTTGGTATTGGGCAGGGGGCAGCGGCTCAGTGTGTTTGTGTGGCCTAAGGTGGTTCCCGGCCTGTGTGTCAGCGTACAGCTGTATGCTGCCAGGAAGATTGTTCACCTTGTCATGCTTGGGGATAGGACTGGGGGGGTGGGCTGGTCCCCTGCGAGTAATCCGAGTAAGGGTTTGTGATCGGTTACTAGTTCAAAGTGCCTGCCGAACAGGTATTCGTGGAAGCGTTTAATGCCGGTTATTAATGCGAGGGCTTCCCTATCCAGCTGGCTGTAGTTTCGCTCGGCCTTTGATAGTGACTGGGAATGGAAGGCTATGGGTGCTTCTTTCCCGCTAGGTAGTTTATGGCTCAGTACTGCCCCCACCTCGCAAGGGGAGGCGTCGCAGACTAGCACTACTGGTAGGGTCGTGTTGAACCTCATGAGGAATTTTTCCCCAGAGAGGAGGTTTTTGCTTCTCTGAAATGCCGGATTCCGGTCAGGCCCCAGCTCCACGGTGCGTTTTTCGCCAATAGCTTGTGAAGTGGGTCGGCCACATTGCCTTGCCTTTTAGGAATGCATTGTAAAAATTGAGGAGTCCAAGGAAGGCTTGGACCTCCTGCCTATTCTGGGGTTTGGGGGCCTCTCGTATTGCTGTGACCTTATCTGCGGTGGGGTGGATGCCTCGGCCATCTATTTTATAGCCGAGGAAATTCACTTCGCTGACCCCCAGTCTACACTTTTCTCTTTTAAGGCGTAGCCCGGCCGCTCTGAAGGCAGTCAGGACTGCCCTCAACCTCTGGAGCAGTTGTTTTCCGTGCTCCGCTGTGATGAGTACATCGTCAAAGTAGGGCACGACTCCGGGGATCTTCAAGAGCAATCTTTCCATGATGCTCTGAAAAATCCCCGGTGCCATACTGACCCCGAACTGCAACCGGTTGCATTTAAATGCTTCCCGGTGTGTAACGATTGTCTGGGCTTCTGCAGTGACTTGTCCACCGGGAGTTGCTGGTATGCTTGGGCCAGGTCGAGTTTAGCAAAAATTCTGCCTGGCCCCAGGGACTGTAGCAGATAGGCGCTCTGCTGTAAGGCCTTGTTGAGCGTGCACTTATAATCAGCGCAAACGCGGATTGAGCCATCGCTTTTAAGAGGGGTTACTATGGGTGTTTTCCATCATGCATGGTCGATGGGTTTGAGGATTCCCTGACCGATGAGCTTGTCCAGCTCAGTGTCCACTCAGGGTTTGAGTGCGAAAGGTACTCGTCTCGGTTTTAACCTGATAGGGCTTATGGTGGGGTCTAGGCTGAATGAGATCGAGGTCCCCTTATACTTGCCTAGCTCGTTGTTGAAAATGTTCTGGAATTCCCGGATGAGGCTTTCGATCCCCTCCTCCCGGATCCCATGGACCCCCATCAGCCCGATGCCCAGCTTCCCAAACCAGTCCAGTCCCAAGAACATAGGCAGATCATCCCGGGTGATCGTTATGTCCAGCGGGCCCTGGAAGTCTTTGTAGGTCACCGGAACCGTCATCTTGCCGAGTATGGGGATTTAGTTCCATTGGAAGTCCCTGAGCCATGTGGATGACAGCTTCAGGTCCTCCCGGCGCAGTTTGGGGTTCGCCACACACATGTCTCTCCAGGCGATCAACGTGACTGCCGATCTCGTGTCACCTCCATTCGGTAGGGGGTTTGCCAGAGGGTCACGGTGACTTTCCACTTTGCCATGATGTCGTTGCTGTTTTGTGCGACCCTGGTCTGGTGGGTCTTCTTCTCTCGGTGTCAGTGGTCGTGGTGGTCCTTTCGGTCCCGGGAGGGTTTCCTGCTCCTGGTGACCGAGTTGCTGGAGTGTTTGCGGTGTTGGCGGCAGGGCAAGGAGTCTTTCGAGTGGCAGACCTTCCCGATGTGGCCCTTTTTCCTGTACTTGTAGCAGTGTTGGTCCCAGAATCGGCAAGCCGCCCTCATGTTGTCGCCGCCACAGCCAGGGCATCTATGGCCAGGCCTCTCTGAGCGCCTGTGCGTCCGGTGGACTTCCTCGCTGCTGGTGTTCAAGTAGCTGGAGGAGCTGGAGTCCCTTTTGCTGTTGTGGTGGACTCGGTCCTTTGGGCCCAGTTCTGCTTCCGAGATTCTCGCCTGGACAGAGGATGCATGTTTTGGGACTCCGCGAGGAGTGCCTCTTCAATGGCATCATCCAGCGTGATTCGGTTGTCCCCCATGAGATTTTTTGGTAGCTTTTTGTCCTTGAGGCCCCATACAAATTGGTCTAGGAGGATCTCATCTAGGCCCTCAGTATAGTCGCAGAGGGCTTCCAGGTGGCGTATGGCTGTGGCCTAAGCGGCGACACACTCCCCATGTTGCTGCATGCGATTCCTCTGCATGAATCGTTGCACCAGCTTGGCCGGGGTGGGGGTGAAGCATTTCCGCAGCGCGGCTTGCAAGTCTTTCCATAGCATGGAAAAGACTGGGTTTGGCGCCGTGATCATCCTGGCGGTGTCGAAAACGACTTTGCCGGCCAGATTTAGGAACGTGCTTCTCATTCTAATGTCCGTTGCATCACTTAGGTTATTTGAGCGCACAAAACACTCAAAGCGGGCCATGAATCCATCCCATGTGTCGGCGACCGGATCGAATGGGATCAAGGATTGCATGTGGGCGGCCATTTCGTGTTTTTGAATTTTGCGCTGTCCGGCTGCTCTGCGTTGCTTTGCTCCGGCCTGTTCAGTGCAAGCTTCCTCGGTTTGGTCACGTCTATTCAGCGATCGGTGCGAGCTGCTTCGGGTTGATCACGTCTGTGCAGTGATCGGCGTGAGCTGCTTTGGTTGATCGCATCTGGCTCAGCGATGGCGTCTGGCTCTGTGATGGCGTCCGATAGCTCATGTCTGTTTGCCTGTGGTTCCGTAGGCCCACCTCGTCGCCAGTTTTAGATCGTGGGTCTGTGAGGAAAGAGGCAGACAAACTCAGGTGAGTACCTTTATTCGTTACAGTGGTCAAGTACAAGAATGGCGCCCAACCGGTGGGCTGCCCCCTAGATATTTGTGCATTCCCATGCTTGGCTATTCCCCCCGGGACACAACACTCTTGTTGGATGGGAAGAGAAGCAATTAATGAAGCAATCCTATAGCCTTGTCTATCACTACCCACTTTGTCTGTAGGGATGGCAGCTATGGAAAAGACACATAATACTCAACAGACTCTTCTATAATCTTCATACACCCCCAGATGGTCCATAGCTGAGATAAACATATTCAAGAAATACTGGGCTTTACTCAAAACTTTAATCAGACTATTCTTGCAACTCAACTAATGCTTGGATTTCTACAAACCCTTCTAGCAGTTTGCCTACACCAAACAAGACAGCCGACCCTTGCTTCCCCCCCCCCTATCCTGCAACCTTTATGTTCATTGGCAGATGATCTGGACCTATCCGTGACTTTTGGATCTTAAATGGCTCTTGAAGCAGTTTCCTCCATCACAGGTACCCCATTTCATGAGAAAGAAATGGAATGGATGAGGAATCCTACTTATCACCATCCCATCTGTTTGTATGAAGCAGGGAAGAAGAGTCAGTCCTCAGGAACATGGAGCTGAGAAGCTCTCTCTTACCTCAGATTCTGTTGTGGAATACATGAAAAATTTAAGAAGAGTGTAACTTCATCAGTGTGTAACTTCATCACTTACACCACTGAGTGTAAGTGGTGATTTCTTCAACTCATTTGGCAGGTTTATTCGACAATAGTACAGATATAGTTTCCCATTGCCATTTCTGGGATGATTTTCAACTCCTTTAAACAGTTGGATTAAAGAACCAACTTTGTTTTTTAGAACGGGAACCAATTACTCAACAGCTTAACTTTCTGTTCCACTCCAAGTACTAATAGAAGTGAATCTTTTGGCTTTCTCAAGCCCAGGAAGAGCCGCCAGTTTTTGCCCCTTGCTGAGGCTTGCAGTGTTTTGCCTAATAAAATCAGTCCCCTTAAAAAGGAGGTAAAGATGCTGTCCTGTATGCCCTCCCTTACTTTAGGAAATAGTATGCAAGAATTCTGACTACATTGTAAGCAATCTACTTTCTCCTCCCAGCTTTTACATCAAAATTCAAATGCTTTATTTTCAGGATTTCCAAGCCACCATCTAAAAGTAGCGCTTATCTGAATGTTGAGGCGCAGTGCCTCATCTGTTTATTTGTGTTTTTTTTATTTATACGTATCCTGCCTTTATTATTTTTACAATCATGGGTGACAGGCATATCTAACACATCTTCTTCCTCCTATTTTCCCCACAACAACAACCCTGTGAGGTAGGTGGAGGAAAAAATAACAGGTCAAAGATCACTCAGCTGACTTTCATGGCTAAGGCTGAACTTGAACTCATGGTCTCCTGCTTTCTAGTCTAGTGCCTTAGCCACTAGACCAAACTCGCTCTCTCTTTGTGTGTGTGTGTCTCTCTCTCCTTCCCTCCCTCCCTCTCCCTCTCTCTTTTCCCCCAGTGACAAATTCTTTAAAAGAAAAGGGTGACAAAGGTTGGAGAATGAAGAGGTCAGGAGCTTCTTTACTTCTTGTATACTTCAGAAATCACATTGTTGCTTTAAACACTGACCAGTTCTTGTCAGCTAAATATTTGTTTTTATAGTTAAAGTGGGCAAAAGTGCCTTCTGTTGACACAACTTACTTAAAGAATAGTAATTTTTTTTAGTTTAATTGGCAATTGGCAATTTTCTTGTTGAAATCATTTAGGTCTTGGCTTCGTATGAACACTACATACTGGTCTTTCTCCCAAAGGACAAGTAAATTCATAAAAGTCATATGGCGTGTACCCCTAAGTTTGCTTACCTATTTACAGAACACTGCAATAGCTATCAATAAGATATTAAATGATGCAGAATAATATAAAGTATCCTAAACATGTGAAGAAGGACAAATATTGGAAGAATAATAGCTCGGCTAAAAGTATACAACAAATCTCTACTTTCAGAGAAGGCAAACTAAAAATCTGGGAATATCACAAGTTCTCCTGGGGTAGAAAAAAAAGCACTGTACAAAATTTTATTCCTTAAATTGGAATATGATCCCAAAGACAATTCCCCTGACATTCAATTGTCACACCTCACATGGCTCTGTAACACAACTCTTCTTGGAAGAGTTTTTCAGAGTTTGGCTTGGCTTGACTGAGCACATGGAAGAGGAAGTAACCATTCCAGTAACCTCCTAATTCTTGAAGGCAGTACAGATAAAGAATTTATAATACATTCAGTCCCCAGTAATAATCTTGCCTTTTCCCAAACTAGATGAATTTTCTGAATGATGTTTAAGGCAAGACTAGAGACAACACATAGCCTGATCCCTATCCAATATTTTTGCCTCTAGCAAAAATCCGTTGTCATTGGCATGCTGGCTGCAATTTAATGAGAATTGAAGTCCAAAAGACTTGGAGGGCACCAGGTACAATCCCAAGATGAGTTTATAGGAAGAAAATGCAATATTATTTTTCTCAAGGTCTTTTCCTTCATAATTCATCCGCCATCTGCTAGGACTTTTCATCTTAAATATCAACAACTTAATCTACATTTATGCAATATAATTGTAAATGACCGTTGTAATTTGCTTCTCCCCATATCCCCATCTTAAAAAGCACCCAAAATGCTGGTTTACTGATCTCCAAACATTATATATTAAGGCAGATCTTCACTCTCTATTCTCCTTACTGCCTACTATTTCTTGATTTTGGACCAATGATTTCATCCTCCACTGTTTCCAATCCGTTGCAAATGTATTCCTTACCCATTCTTTGATGTTTCAGAAACTCTGGTTTTCTATGTTAAGCTGCCGTAACCCCTCCTGAGCAGAAGATTCAGAAGGATCTTGACAGACGTGAATATTGGGCCCGGTACAACAAAATGCAATTCAGTGATGAAAGAAAAACCAAAATGCACCCATATAGAGTAGATGGTACCTGGCTCTAGTAGTAGCTGAGAAGGATCTAGGAATCCTAGTGAATGACCACTTAAATATGAGCCAGCAGTGTGCTACAGCTGCCCCAAACGCCAACACATTAATAAAAATATAGTATCAAGATCACATGAAGTGATAGTACCATTTTATGCTGCATTAGTGAGATCACACTTGGTATACTGGGTCCAGTTCTGATCATCACAATACATAAGGAGACCCTAGAAAGAATACAGAGAAAAGTATCAAGATGGCCGCGAAGGAGAGGCACACATAGAGCTCTCCTCCGGAGTGTGAAGGTGAGGAAAAGGCCTCTCCTGGGGGGGTGGGACCGGGTTTCCACCGGTCCCTAGCCACAGATCAGCGGGGGAATTCCCCCCCAAATGTGGCGGGGGTCTTTGGGGAGCCTAAGCCCGATGCCGTTGTTGGAGAGACTTACCGACATGGATCGGTCGGATCGGCTCCATCTGGATGGCCGCCGCGAGGAGAGGCCTTTCCTTTTCATCGGGGCCTGGTGTTGCGGGGCCACTCGGTTCCATTGGCGTGTTGGCTCGTTTCCTCAGCATGGAGGTTTCTACGATCTGGAGGTGGCGGCAGCCCCTTTCCATCGGGCAGCTGCTGCGAGGAAGAAGCAGAATATGGTGTGGGGGCTGGACCTCGGCGGCAGCGCCATTTCATCGCGGCCGCCACAGAGAGGAGGTTCGCCCTGACGTGGAGCCCTGTTCTATCAGGCTCGGTGGTTTCGGTTTCTGACGGCGGTCCCGTTCCATCAAGAGGCCGCCTCGGAGGAGAAACCCACTTCTGCACAGAGACCCTGGTTGCTGGATTGTTGGTGCGGAGGTTTGGATTTCGGTGGCGGCACCATTTCATCGCGACCGCCGCGGAGAAGAGATTCACACAGACGCAGGGCCCTGTTCCACCGAGCCCGGCCTGGCTTCTGATACTGGCGGTGGCCCCATTCCATCTAATGGCCACCGCGGAGGAGAAGCTGATTTGCGCAGAGGCTTTGGCTTTGGCTTCGGGACTGCGTCGGCATGGAGGTCGGATCTTTAGCGGTGGCGCCATTTCATCTCGCCTGCTGCGGAGAGGGAGTCCGCCCTGCCAGCACTCTGGACTAACTGTGAGGTCTGGGGAAGATGTAAGAACGTGCGGGGGAGTGGGAGATTTGTAACCCCCTGCCCCCCCAGACCTGTTGGACCTTCTATCCCGAGGAACGGGTCTGTGGAAAATGACGGCCAGTAGAGGGATGGGCTCTGCTGTCCTGGGTAAATAGGCCGGGCAGTGATATGACCCTGGGGGTAATTAGACCCCATTGGAGTCATCTGCACCTCGTGGGCTGGCTCAGAAGAGCGGTTTGGGACTCGGGGGGGGCATGGGATGGTGGCAGCATCCCTGGTTGCCCAACTCCGGTCCCAAATGATTGTCTCCTATTATCATCTGCCTGACTTGATCCCCGAAGATGTACTTGGTCCGTGAAATATCTCTCCATTTGGCTGAACTCTGTTGGACTATAAGATCTCTCTTGTGGAGTGCCTCAGGGGTCAGTTCTCTCGCCTCTCCTGTTCAACATCTATATGAAGCCGCTGGGTGAGAT
>JANHFO010006361.1:261414-271791 GCA_032468095.1 Pareas carinatus | reverse complement strand
CTCTGTGGGAGCGAACCGGTCGGTGGGAGGTATTGGCTGGCAGAATGCGGTCCTGTAAATAGCTGGGTCCTAAGCCAAATTAAATTAAAAAGAGTGGAAATCTCTATTTAGAAGAGTCAATGCAGATGAGAGAAGAGTAATAGAGAGGGGGACAGAGATACACCAAGAAATGAAAAATATAGGGACATCAATAGAATGAAAATTCTGTTTTGTTTAGACACCACCTAAACTGAGACCTCTAAAATAAACTTTACACAATTGTTTGGCTAAATGGAGATGTCTTGAAACATCAAAACTTTTCCTTGGTAACAAACTGACTGTTATTGTTTATCAATATACCACTCAAGCTATAATTTGAAGATGGTTTATAAGTCTTGGCTAACCATGGTTTCTAGTTATGAATGAGCTCAGAGATATGGACTACTCTTGGTTAGTTTTGATGCTAAATAGAAACAATCAAACGTTCCTCTGCAAAATTTAATGTTGTGCTTTTGCTTCCAATTTTTTCACTTTTTAGCTAAACGATAGTATTTCCATACTAGTATCTTCCTGAGCACAAAACTAAAATCTGCCCCCCCAAACCAATAAAATAAAAGCTGCAGGTAGTTAGCAAAAGTGGTCAGAGATAAAGCACATAATTATTTGACATTAAATTCCACAACTGTTGCTGAAATTTCACAACAATATAACATTCTCAAACAATCAGAAAAATAAATAGTCCACCAAAAAAGGGAAAACCCCACCATTTTTCGAGGCACTCTGTTACGCTATTAATCAGGTTGAACCCTCAAATGTTTTTCAAAATATTGCCTATTCCTAATATAAATTTGTATTGAAAGCTTTACAAAGTACATCAAAACTAACATAAACTAATAAAAAGAAGAACCAGAAAAGAGTGAAAAGAAAAAGAAAGAAAGAATATACAGAAGTATAGAAACAAAGGGAAAAAAGAAATAGAAGCTTAGACTCTCTTTGTAGCAAATATAAGAAAAATTGAAGAGGTATTTCTTATTCTGTGATTACAAAAGAAAACTCACTCTTTTCTATTATCCATTTTTTTCTAGCCATCAAAACCACAAATCTTAAGTGCATTTTTTCCATTTTATGGAAAAAGTCTATAAGGGGTTTCCAGTCAACCATAAATGCAAGTATTGCTTTTCTTTAAGCAAAGGAGTTTATTTAGCTATCTCTGCAAGTTCCATCATTTTCACTAACCATTCAATATTGTCTATTTTTAATAGTTTGTACCAGGGTTTCAGATCTTTCCTTGAAGCAAGAAGAACAGAATTGCTTCAATAGCGATACGAGATCCTTTCAAATATTTTACAATGATGTTCATTGCTTCTTTTTAAGCTAATCCTGTCCAACTCTTCATCTTTCCTCTTAGAAGCATCCTTTATTTTAGACATTCAGGTGGAATGGATACTTGAACCTTGTAAGGTCTATCGATCATCGCAGAAAAGTAAGAATGGGTTGCTAGGCTATTTCTAGAATTAGAAGAGGGCTTGCCAGCAACCCAAGTATGTTATTCTTCAAATGCCTCGTCTCCCTGTTTAGCTGGAAATAAACCATTCCCAGGAAAGGACAGTAGCCCCAGCTCAGAGTCTGTTGGCCAACCATAAACCAGCAAGGATCATCTTGGAAACATATTGTTAAAGGAGGCCTGGAGAATATCTGGATTTTGTCCCTCCGTTGTGAGTTACTTAGTATGAGTGCTTATATACATGTGTGTGAAAGACAAAGTGACCTGAAGGGAAGATTGGAAAGAGGGGAATAAAAAAAAAGCATTGGGAGCTATAATTATTCCTGGGAGCAATCAGAGAGAGACAGGGCATGCCTTAACAGCTGGAGAAGCCCTCCGTGCGAACTGTCCTGCGGCACAGGGATTAATGATATGGCACTGGAGTGGACAAGCAGGTTTTGGCCTAGCCTTATTGAATGGTTGCCTGGGTGGGTGAACATATTCTTGCTATTAGGATGAGATTGCCACAGGCCAGTGTACCATCTACAAACAGGCCTCTCCTCACTCCATGGTCTTCTCCCTCTCTCCTTTCCCCATTTCACTCATGGCTCATCCATCTTCATAGTCCTCTCTCTTTTCCTTCGCCGCGCTGGTGCCTGGGGCACGACTGGCAGCCCATTATCTCAGCAGGCTCCTGCACACTGACAGCTACCCTGCCTCTGATTCGGTGGGATTAACACAGCAGTGGTATGATCTGTGTAGCTCCACCCTTCAAATCATGGGCCTCACTCTGGTTCCTGAAAAAATGCTAACAGATTTGCTACACTGGATCTTTTTCATCCTTTGAGGGTCCAAGCTCTCCTCCTGTTTATACCTATTTATTTATTATATTTGGGAGTTGCTGAAAGCAGCAGTAAGCAAGCAAGCAAGCAATAAAAAGGAATAAAAATCACGGGAACAATTATATTTGTATCAATTCATGCTATGTAATAAATATGGAATTATTACAGGGGTTAAAGCAGTGATATAAAATTCATTATTTTAAAAATTAATGTTGTTGCATTTTAAATGCTATCAGATCTAAATTAATGACATAAACTTTTAAAGTTTACAGCCCAGTTTGTTATCTAGAAAGAATTGGTATCCTGAGCAACAGATTTTAATAGACATAGTAGTGGGGTGCTATATAATATGGCAGGGTGAGATACAGTTGGATGTATTAACAGTGAACCAGAGAAATGAAATGTTGGAAATGCAGGCAGCGACATAGTTTGAATTGTCATTATTCACACAATTGTGGTTATTGATAAAAACATTCCCTGGCATCAGGAAAATCAGCTAATGCATACTTTCAAGTTTCAGGGCCCTCATAATGAGTTGAAATTCAGAGATCTTTCTCATTCAGTTATAGCCAAATTAAAATATTTTATTTATTTATGCAATTTATTAATTGCTTCGGCTCAATTGGCCTCTAGAGGTACACTGCATTAATAATAAAATAACAACAGCAAGAAGCAAAGAATTGCTGGAATCGTAATAATACAGTACTGAAAACTGTAGTTGAGAACAAAAGGTTAAGATCCTGTGAGACTTCCAAATATAAACTGATGACATTTTCGTCCATAATAAGACAAATATGAATGTGTTTACAAAGAAACAAGTGTGGATATTTGATGTTGCACTAGGTGAAGACAGGCGAGTCAATGTGAAAGAACTCAGAAAAACAGGGAATATAAAGACCTTCAAATAATTTGAGCAAAATGCAAAAAAGAAAGCTATAATGGTAACAAAAGTAGTGAATGTACTTGGTGACAAACCAACAAAATCTAAGAAAGCACTTTTTCTCAGTAATAGAAAATGATAGAAATGACTCAATTCATCCATTGCAATATTTTTCTCAATATCTTTAGCTACCTTCAGTCAATAGGAAGGATCCAATAGTAAAAAAAAAATCCAATCCAATCCGAAATATCTGGTAAACTTTGTGTTAGTAACAATGGTTATATTATTATATTAAATGTATTATTGTATTTAACTGTATTAACACAGTTAAAAACATTAATACAGAAATGTACAATAAAACTAATACTGCATTGTACAATTGTATTCATCGTATGCTGCCCAAAGTAACTGTGTGAGTGAAATAGATGTTATCTAAATTCAACAAATAAAAAAATAAAAATAAATAAATAATAGCACTGATAGCTCCACAATCTGTCCCCTCCAAAAGAATCAACTCATGAGAGGCCAAGAGAATAAGGGTCATTTTCACCTTGGGGAACATTCTGCAGCAGTGATATAAAACATTAGAACCACTGAATTTGGGGTGGGAGAGTGCTTTAAGTAAATCACAGTAATACAAGTAGCAGGTGACAACTCCAGAGTCACTATCCTTAATGCAACTGGCATACCATTTGAAGTTGGGCAAAGGCTTTCCATCCATTTTTCCAGCAGGCACTGTGAAGTCCCCAGTAAGAGTTAAAAGTGACACAGTGCCCATAATCCACAGGCTTCTGAATTGACAGTCATTCTGTCTTGCTTGAGCTGAGTGGAGCCTGTTTCTCCCCAGATACCCACCACGCACTGGGCCAGTTCTTGTAGTGCATCTCCCATTAGGCCTTGGGTAGAGCAATATCAGCTTGTGATACTTCATACCAATTGACAAATGACTTCTAGTTAGGATAGCGGGGAGGACTGAGTCTTAAGGCATCTCATAACAGGTCTTCTAACAGCCTGACCTTTTGCCCTGACAATTGGACTTTGGAAGTTTCTAGAGCAGATTATAAAACAATACATTTGTAAGCATGTTGAAATCATAGGTTTGTAAAAGTCAAGTCTTACAAGACAAATCTTAGTTCATTGTTTCATCGGGTAACATCTTAGAAGATTATGGGATTGCTGGGGTGGTCATAATATGTCTTGACTTCACCACAGCATTTCCCAACCCGCTCTGATAATCTCATCAGCTAACAGGCTAACATTTATCATAAACTGAACTCAGAGAATGTTTGCAAATGATTCCACTCAAGTTTAAGTGAGAGTTCAGGTTGGGTGTCATAGGGCTCAGTCCCCAGTACTCTTCAGCATTTTATTAAGCATTTAAATAAATGAAGAGAGATAATTTGTAATTGAAAAAAACTGGATGAGATAGCAAATGCTTCCATGACAGAAGTGTAAAGACACTGTTTCCCACAGAAGTGTGTGGAAGTGATGTGTCATTGCCTTCTTTCAGGAGGGGTTTAGGTTTTTCAGCCATGATATTCCTTGCAGGCTCCCACTGAGGTAAAAACCAAGCCTGAACCTGCTTAGTTTTTAAATTCAGACATGGTTGGCCAGGTGCTGCCACCTGCTGAGACAAAAACCAGGAACAAAATTCAAAATGATCTTGACAGCATGGAAATATGGGCTGAAAAGAACAGAATGAATAATGGAAGTAAATGTCAAGTTCATTTTCTTAAGACACCATATTTTAAGAAAGAGCAGGTGAAAAGTAGAGAAATGGTGATGAACAGAGGATTGGAGACTTTGTCTCATAAGAAGAGAAAGAAAGAACTGGGTATATTTAGCTTTTTTTTGGGGGGGGAGCTATATCACATCGCTGCTTGATTTTCATGACACACCGCTACTTCATGTTGAGGCCAGAGCAGTTTCTTCTTTTGGTAGCATCTTTCCTATAAACTGCTTGCCCTGACAACTTCCGATAAGCTCACTTTTTTCCCATTAGGGGACTAGAAGCTAAGTCTTATAAAGACAGATTGAAGGAACTGAAAATGCTTAGCCTTGAAAAGAGAAAAATGAGGAGGATTTGACAGAATTCTTCAAATATCTAAAAAGATGTCACTCAGAAAAGGCCAAACCTGTCCTGTCTTGTTCCAGAACTGCAGGATGCAGCATAATGGATGTGTTTTACAGGACGGCCAATTGAATGTTAGAAAAACCCTTTATAACCATTAGATCCGTTTCAACAGTAGGATCATTTGTCAAGAGAAGTGTTAAGGTCCCCTGAAGTGGATGAATCAGAGGCTGAACAAGACAGTCCTCTATTTGGAGATACCTTAAGCCTGCATTGATCAGAGGTTATAGGCTTAGAGACCTAAATGATCTCTTCCAACTCTGAGTCTATCACCAGCCTTCCTTAACATGGCGCCCTCCAGACATTTTAGTCAATCACTCCCAGAATTTTTAGTTTGAGAATTGTTGTCTCAGTACATTTTGAGCAACCAAATTGGGAAAGGCTATTTTAACTAGCAGGGTTCAAAGCTGTAAAGGACATTAAGTTTAGATGAAAATTGGAACCTGAATTGGTTCCTCCCCCCCAAAAAAAAACCCAAAGAGCTAATATACAGTAATAGGATTGTAATTCCCATCAACATTTCTATTGCTGTATTTTCTTTTTTTCTTCCCTCCCCCCAATTTTTTTATTAAATTGTAATATAACATGCAAAAGAAATACGAAAACAAACAATGGAAAAATGGGCAAGGGAAAGGAGAAAGTGAAGGGGGCGAAAGGGAGGGAAAGAAAAGAAAAAGGCGTTGACTTCCAATTTCCTTTGGTGCAATAAAGTATTGCAAATGAGTCACAACTTTTGACATTTGTAATTTGAACAATCACTTCTGTACTGACACGGCTACCTAATCAGTAAAACCCAAAATCAAAAGTTTCATCCCTTCCAACCTTGAGCACAAAGTCAGGGAGCGATTTCCAGGTATCCCCAAAAGATTTTGCATTATTTTCTTTAATCAAAACAGTCGATTTTGTCATTTCTGCTAAATCCGTCAGCTTCTGTAACCATTCTTCCATTGTAGGAATCATGCAAACTTTCCATTTATGTGCATAAAGTAGTCGTGCTGCTGTCGTCATATATAACATTAAATTTCCAGATATTTTTTCCAGATCTTTGTCCATTAGTCCCAAAAGAAATAGTTCTGCTTTCTTCTCGAAGTTAACTTTCCGGATCTCCTGTGTTAGTTTACAAATCACATTCTAATAATTCTTTGATTTGTCACATGTCCACCCTATTGCCATATTTTCTAAATTGAATTGTCCAAATAACCTTCAAAGGCATTACAATAATCCCAAAAGGTGATTTTACTTGAACATGGATTAAATCTTTACATCTCCTAGGTTGAGAATAGGTTGAACTTGGATTTAACTGTAGGTTATGACTCAGAACTGGGGTTTCCTCTGTTTTAAAATAGGTTAATTCAGAGCATCTAGTACACACGGAGCCCCACCCCAGCCCCCACAGTATTTGTTCAGGATTTAAAAAAAAACATGAAGGAGGGAGAGTGGAAGAAAAAGAGGACTTCCACAGTAAACAAATGAAAACTAAATCAAATTAAAGTTGTTTTTTTCTGTAATTGGGTTACAGATAGATCCGAAGTCAGAAAGGCTCAAGCTGCATTCAGTCAGAAACGACTGTGCCCATTTTGGGACCTGCCTTGTTATACTTTAGCTCTGCTGGAGAAATGTGATCTGACAATTTATTTAAAGCCATTTTGCGGCATCTACCTCCTACGGAAACCTTTGTACTCTACTGGAAATCATGGCTTTTGTAGCATTGCAGGCCAGGACAAAGAGGCTTCAAGGAGGATGAATCCTGCACCTGTGCATTCAGCCGGGATCTATGGACTCTATGCCTCTCATCTTCCTTCAATCACAAGGAGAGATGACTCCTGCCCCCTTCAAGAGCGGTTTGTATGCCGGCTATTCTAGGGAATGACCTGATCCCAGAACCAGAGATTTTAAAGACTGTCGGCTGAGCCATATTATGGCCATAATGCTTCAACTGCAAAACAATCTGATTTTACATCAATCCCATCGCTAGTTTCTGGCACGTCCTTGCTATCTTCTATCCAGTCTAACCCGATGTTCTCTTTGCTGCAGGAAAAGAGGTAGCTAAAAATAGCCTCTGTCCAGGAAAAGATATTCCTGGGGGCACTGTAAGTTCAGGCAATTCTGGCTGCATGAAGAGATTCCCTTTTTCCTCATCCTCCTTAAACAAGGCTCTATTTCATTCTGGCACATTCCCCCAACTATCCTGGAGTAATTGTTTATTCTGCATAAAGCAAATGTCAGATGACGGGTAGGGTCCAGATACTGTTGGAGGTCAGAGGATAGGGAATCAAATATTGTTAGGACAAGATGCAATAAAATGCACAAAATAAACAAATGACAGCTGCCCCTCCCCCAATATCATGAGGTGAAGGAAAGGGAGCAGCCAAATGCTAGACATTGACAACAAAGTATACTTAATTAGTGTCTAGTAATCAGGAGTTTATTAAATAACAGAAGAACGGGCATGTTTAATCGTTACATATTAGAACCCTTTAAGCAGCTCAGGCCTGCAGGATGCATGTGGTCTTTCAGTCCCCATTTTTAATCATAAACTGCCGTGAAAGGATGGCCTGGTTTTGCATTATTTTTCTAAAAAGAAAATCTGGTTTGTATATTTCTGTACAGACTTATCTAAGAATTAAAACAGCAACAACAGAAAGAGTTTGCCAAAATGAGAGAGAAAAAAATAAGGAAATCTTGTCTTGCCATTTCAAGGATATAATCACATTGTGTTGCCTATTGTAGCTGCTGCCCAAAACAAGAGGGACAAAAATATCCCTGCCATCTCTGGCTTCTCATGCACTTCCTCTCCATAACAATAAAGATTTTTTCAAGCTGAGCATAAACCCTGGTAACTTCTGGCCCAACCGAACCTGGTTATTGTTGCCCCAACACATTCCCTAACCTGAAGGCTGAAGTGGCTTCAGAGAATTTGAAGAGGCCGTTTTGTTGTGTCCTTTGGATGGGAATGCCAGTGCCCTGATTGGCAGGCTGCCCACCTCCATCAGGTATATAGGGGACAACCTGCCTGACCACGTGTGTTCTTTACTGGTAGCCACCATTGCTAATAAAGCTATTAGCCTGAATCTGCCTCTACCTCGTTCCTATTGAACCTTCGATCTTTGGAACTAACACTGGCGATGAAGTGGGGCCGCGGAACAACAGGCAAACAGGCAACGAAATAATACAGTTCGAGCCGCAGACAGCAACAACCGAGCACCAGAGCAGCCAGGCGCGATCAAACCGAAACAGATCGAAGCAAACAAGGCCGACCAGCTGATCCAGCAAAAATTCAACAGCAGCAACTTTGAAAAAAGGAAAAAACTCAGCGCACAATGGCTACACAAATGCAAACCTTGGAACCGTTCGACGCAGCCACCGAGAACTGGGAGGCATTCCTGGAGACTATCAGGGAAACAGCATTCCCATTCTGGGCCAAATCAACGTGCCGGTCACCTTTAAGAACTTCATGGGCCTGTTGAAAATCACCGTCACCCCGCACAACCTACTCACCTTACTGGGGCTGGACTGGTTCAGAGAACTGGGCATCGGGCTAATGGGCATCCATGGGATCCGGGAAGAGGGCATCAGGAGCCTCATCCAAGAATTCCAGGACGTGTTTAACAGCGGATTGGGCAAGTATAAAGGGACCCCAATTAGCTTTAACTTAGACCCCACCATAAGCCCCATTAGGCTGAAACCACGGCGAGTGCCATTTGCACTCAAACCACGAGTGAATGCTGAGCTAGAGAAGCTCATAGCTCAAGGAGTCCTGGAACCCATCGACCACGCACAATGGGAAACACTCATAGTCACCTACTTGAAGAGCAAAGGCATTACAAGAGAGCACCTATCCCATGCCAGTGATCCAGCACCTACTGCACTCCCTGGGGGCAGGGAGAGTTTTTGCAAAACTCAACCTGGCCCAAGCCTATCAGCAACTACCGGTAGATAGGGCAACAGCAGAAACCTAAACCATTGTAACGCACCGGGGAGCATTCAAGTGCAACCGGCTGCAATTCGGGGTCAGCGTGGCCCTGGGCATTTTCCAGAGCGTCATGGAAAGGTTGCTCCTGAAAATATCCAGAGTCATGCCTTGCTTTGATGACGTGCTTGTCACAGCAGAGCACGAGATCCAACTGTATGAAAGGCTAAGGGCCGTCCTGACAGCATTCAGGACAGCTGGGCTTCACCTAAAGAAAGACAAGTGCAGAATAAGGTTCTTCTAGGGTATAAAATAGACGGCCAAGGAATCCACCCTACCGCAGTCAAAGTCAGGGCAATTTGAGACGCCCCCAAACCAAAAAACCGGCAGGAACTCCAGGCATTTCTGGGACTCCTCAACTTTTATAATTCGTTTCTAAAAGGAAAAGCAACTATCGCCAACCCCCTTTGCAAATTGTTAGGAAAAAACACCCCCTGGAGCTAGGGCACGAGAAAAGAACAAGCTTTTAAAGCAGTCACGGATCTCCCCTCAGAGGAAGCCTTCTTAATTAGATTCAATAGCACACTCCCCATAGTGCTGGTCTGTGACGTCTCTCCTTTCAGAGTGGGGACAGTACTGGGCCACCAACTTCCAATGGAGTGGAAGCACCCATAGCCTTCCACTCCCACATCCTGTCCAAGGCTGAGAGGAATTACAGCCAACTAGACAGGGAAGCCCTCACCCTGATAACAGGAATAAAAAGGTTCCACGAGTACCTGTTCAGCAGGCACTTTGAGCTGGTCACAGACCACAAGCCCCTGCTAGGCCTACTCACTGGCGGCCACCCTACCCTACAGGCCCTATCAGCCCACATGACTAGGTGGACAATATTCCTAGCTTCGTATAACTACACCTTAACACAGAGACCAGGAAGCACTCTAGGCCACGCAGACGCCCTTAGGCGCTGCCCTCTGCCCAACATGGATGCCCCAGACCCGCCCGAAGAAGCAGTCATCCTCATCGACTGCCACAACCACAACGACCTGGTCACCGCCACTGAGGTGGCCAAGCAGACAACCAAAGACCCCACACTGTGCAAAATATTGTCATGAGTGCAAAAGGGGTGGCCGGAAAACACAGGGGGGGTGGGGG
>JANHFO010006361.1:246569-261314 GCA_032468095.1 Pareas carinatus | reverse complement strand
CCCCCCCCCCCCCCCCCCCCCCCCCCCCCCCCCCCCCCCCCCCCCAAGGACACCCAACCATTCAAAACAAGGATGGAGGAGCTGGCATCACAAGCAGGATGCCTTCTATATGAGGAGAGAGTAATAATTCCCACCCAACTGAGTAGTAAAGTCCTCACAACAATTCACAAGGGCCACCCAGGCATAGTCAGGATGAAGGGCTGGCCAGAGGTTTCCCACCAGACTCACCCAGAGAAGGCCATGCCCGGAGGCTTCCAGAAGCATCCTGATGGAGCTCCGGAGCCTCCCAAAGGCGTGACCTCACTCTCGGCTGACACCCCATCAACTGAACCACCCAAGTCCAGTCGTACTTATAAACGCCCCACCTATCTGCATGATTATGTATGCAGATTAGGTGAGGGTCCATCTGGGTAGGGAGGGGTGTTGTGTTCTTTGGGCAGGCATTCTCGAGCGCTGGAATGCCCAGCGCCCTGATTGGCAGGCTGCCCACCTCGTGTATATAGGGGGCAGCCTGCCCGACTGCATGTGTTTTTTACTGGTAGCCACCATTGCTTATAATGCTATTAGCCTGAATCTGCCTCTACCTCGTTCCTACCGAACCTTTGATCTTCAGATCTAACACTTCCCTGACTCAGTCCAAAATTCCATATTCAAACAACCATAAAATGTTTTATGGGACCAAACTATAAATGACTAAAACCTTAGTTCAGGGATGACATTTATATTACTCAAGCTGCATTGTAAAAATATATTCACACTATTCTATAGGGCCCTTCCTTCCTTCCTTCCTTCCTTCCTTCCTTCCTTCCTTCCTTCCTTCCTTCCTTCCCTCCCTCCCATCTTGCAATCAAAATATAACTTGAGGAGGTAGTTCATGACTTTGCAGTGACAAATTTCAGGAAAATGTTGATTAAATGTAAAGTGGGCTGTTTAAGTGGTTTATCATGTGGATCTCTTAAAATTAAAAAAGCAAATAGGATAATATTTGCATCTAGGTCAACCAAGAAGTTAAAAAAAAAAAACCCAGCCAGCAAACTTTGTCCCAACCCGTTTTTCAGACTAGGTGCTATATGAAATCAAAATATCAAAAGAGAATCCGAGTGTTTTAGGGTAATGACCAAAGTGTTCCTTTGGGGTGATAGCATAACTTCAGAAATGTAGAAAATACTATTTTGGAATTAAAAATAGAAAAAGCATATAATGAGTTGAAACATTGCATGCACCCACTGGGATCTCGGTACAGGTGTTGCATATTTTCCATGCCTTTCAAAATTGTGCTTTGACCCTGCTCAGAACCGCAGAGGTGCCACGGCTTCAGAAGTGCTAGGGCACAAGCTTTCTTTCCGAGCTCCCTATAACCGTATTCATCTGAGAAGGGAATAACAATGGCCCCACTGCTACAAGCTAGCTTTCCGGCCTTTTTATAAACCTTCTAGCCTGAGGCTGCAAGGACCGCTTCTGACTGAAAGCAGGAAAAAATCTTTAGCACACCATTTTTCCCTGTTACAAGTCTGATGAGGGAGGCATGATCAGAGTTTGGTACATACGAACAGTGCTGTGAAATGAGACCGTGTGCAATTACCGCAATCTGCCGCCATTATGTTCTGTCACACACACCCCGGGAACCCAGTTTCATGAATCCAGGCCAGCAGACAGACCACACACTCAGCAAATAGCGCTGGAACCACACTTGGCCTTTCCGGGGCTGGTGGCAGAAGAAAGCTGAAAGGAAGCAGCATGTCTGAGCAAACCTATTTGTGAGTGCTAAAACGCTCACAGAAGCCTAACTACAGGCCCATGAAAACACAAGGACAATTCTTGTACCAATAACTGCCGAAGTAATATTTCACATATATTCATTCATAGAGGGGAAAGGGTTACATCAAGCACTCAGATACAATAAACTAAGCATGATAAAAATAGGCCTTTTGGGATTCCTATGCACCCCCCGCACATTTCTTTATCTGGAGGGGAAAGTGCTGATTATTTTACTGTATATTCTGATATACATTGTATATTTATTTATTTATTTGATTCTGTTTTACCACCCCTAACTCTCAAATGATTCTGGGCAGCTCCCATATCATCATAAATTATTTTGATAGCAAATAGTTTAACCAAAGCTAACAGTTTTGCCATCCATGAGGGAAAAAAGACATTAGCATTTGAAACAGAATTAAAACCATTATAGCAGTCCTAATCATGGACTCTTCATGGAGCTCGTCTGCAAAATCCAAGCAGATGTTAGCATTGTGATGTGAAGTTTTCCCTACCCCTCTGTCTGCTACGATTTGGCTTTTATAGAAAGGTTGTGTCAGAATCACTTCATGGAATCATCGGCTGCCTATGTGTTCACATTTGTTCCACACACTTACATTTATTTGATTTGCACTCTTTTTGTCTGCTAATTGCATTTCATTTCTTTATTTCTTTTTTTAAAAAAAAATAGTTTGTATTTGTTCACATCTTGCTCTCGCTCTGTCATCAACCATCACCCTTCTGTCAGTCCATGTTCCCAAGCATGTGAGGGTAATGCTATACAGTAGCATGAATGGGTCAGAGTGGAAAGAGGTTTTTAGGATCGATTCCGGCTGTTATGCGCCTCCGATGTTGAGCTGACAGCCACATGAGTTGCATATTTCTCAAACATTTTCCTAATCCTTAGTTACTTATTCTGAGCAGCTAAGACAATGGAACAGTAGCTATTCCTTTCCTTTGCATGCAGTCATTCTCTGTGTGAAGAAGGAGTGGAGGTGGGTGGGTGTGTTTGTGTGTGAAAATCTTTTTTCCAGGGAAGAGAGAGAGAGAGAGTCAGCTGGGGCGGGGTGGGGTGGAAAATGAGAGAGGAGAGGCAGCTCCCAACGCCTGTGGGCTTGACATGTCCCACACACCACCCGCCAGCCGTCATGCTCCCGCTGATGATGGATGAGACAGAACGAACGGCATCTCCTGGAGGGTTTGAGGGAGGTGGGAAGAGGAACTGAAATTCATTTCCAAAGAGAAATAAATAAACTTGCCCACCCTGGGGCTGCCATCACCGCTGTATTAGCCAAGCTTTAATTTCATTCTTGATTTGATATGATTTCATTGCAGGATTTCGGAAGGGGGAAGGGAGAGGGGAGAAGGGAATATCCATGGGAGGAAAACGGTTGGGATTGCTAGAATGTGAATGTGGGAGAGAAACAAGATGTGAGTTGTTCGCCTCTGCCTGAATCTGAAAATAGACCGGAGCCTAAAAACAGCTCCAAGAGGAAGGATGTAAGATTTGAAACCCCAGAATTCCATTTCCATTATTGTGTAGCAAACATAACGGCTAGGAGCTAAATACAGGGAAGCAATAAAAAGACGTTTCTAATGGCTAGAAGCTAAAATCTTAGAAACTTATTTTAATTGCTTCCCTGTATTTAGTTTTCCTTTACACTAGATGCGCCTCTAATCTATGAATAAATGATTCTTCGAGCTTATGATGGCTGCCATGACAGAGAAGATGAATTGCAATGTTGTGAACTTACTCTCAACTCTCCGATATATGGCACCCCATGATGCTCTCTTGGGCCTGGGCAAGGGGGCACACCTCCAAACAACACCCTGACCCTCATTGTGCTGTTCCAGCAACTTGTGTAAATTAAGACCAGAGGCATTCTTGTAAATAAGCATGACACTGGGATCTGGGGCATAACTTGCCCTCCCGTTGTTTCAAATTTAAATATTCTTTCAAAACATTAAATCAGATGGTGCAGGGAGTTCAGGTGACACAGAAATCTGTGAGAACCCGGGGATTCTACTATAGGATGTCCATAGAACTCTGTTCTATAGTTTTCTTTTCAAGCATATCCTCAAGCTTCTTCACCGAAACGAAAATATAACATCTGAACGTTGAGGATTTATTTGTTCTCTCTTTCCATTCTTTGCCCTTGCTGCATTCCCCCCTCCCCTTGTTTGAGACCATGAAGGCTAGGGCTTCTAGTCCCTAGTTCACCATTAAACTCTTTTGATGTGACGTGTAGCATTGCTGGGTCTCTGCAGCAGCCACTACAACTTGAGTAAACATGTGGAGTAGGGTCCAGATCCTTCCCCATCCGAAGACAAAAGGCTTCTTTCTCCCCAAAGAGCCTTTAATCGCTGCACAACCTGAAACTTAAGGCCCCTTTTCTTAAGGCATTGATTTCTGGCAAAAAAAAATCACAGAGGCCATTTCACAGAGTTGGAAAGCACCTTGGAGGTCTTCTAGTCCAAAGACCCCCCCCCCGCTCAGGCAGGAAACCCCGTACCACTTCAGACGTGCATTCAGAATACGAGTCTTTGTCGAGGAGAGAAGAAAGGGCCTGTCTATGAATGTCTGGCATCGCAACTGAAGCTTCAAGCCACGAAAGAGGGCTCTCCATTAAACCCAAAATAGAACTTGGCGAAAGTATGAAAAGAAAACAGAAGCTCTTAGCTGCTGCCATTCTAGGTGTCTTCCCACCTTTTCTCTCTTCAGTTCTTGGCATTTCAAGGTGCTTTGGCAAAGCAACCTGCAACTGCTTCTCTTCCAGTGTCTGGCATGGAGGAGGAACAAACAGAAGCAGCAAGCCAATGGCCTGGTTCTTTGGTTCTTATCCTTTTCCTGTGAAGGAAATTACTGAGCTAACAACCTTTTCACACACTAAAGAATTTGGGCAGAGATTAGAGAGATTGTAAAATAAACCCTGAATTACCAGAGAAGAATATAAAATTGTTATTTGGGTTGCATGTGCGAGGATGCGAGAGTCCTCCATAGAGATGATTGATTCATTAGCAGAAACCCATGCTGGGGAGAAAATGTTCCCAAGTAGGTAAGCTCGCTTCAGTGCATTTAGAGGAACACTGTATAGGATTCTAAGGACTTACCTTCAAAGGACAAGGTCATGTTTCCTTCACGGGCTCATTTTGGCTCAGTTCTAAGTGAAGGGGAAAAAATGCAAACCACTCATAGGCAAAACCGATCGGCTCCTTGAGCGTAGGCTACAAAGGCAGGGGCTGCTACCATATTTGGGTGGCAAAATGATCCAGATGACCCCTGAATGGCACCATTTCTTTGCTGCAATCTAGCAGTTTCCAGGATTTTTTTTTCCAGTCCAGAGAGGGTAGTACTAATATTGGGTGTGGATGGCTCGGTTCATAGAGAAGAAGGCCAGATGCTGATGAAACCACATAGGGCTTTACGCCTCATTTCGTGATACTTTCTTTGTTTATACTAGTATTTGGAATATTGAACTAGAAACACAGGAAACATCTATCTATTTACTACCCAGACCAAATCCAATTTAGTCTAGGATCTGGAAACTACTTTTTACTTCAGGAAAAATTCACCAGAAAAGGAAGGGAGAGCCGGATGGCCATTTCTAGCTTATTTTGCCAGAATATGCTATGTTATTCCTCCGTGAGCCAGAGTGTCACTATTCACAATAAACTTTTTATTTCTCACTGCAAATGAGGGCTAGTTCATACAGGAGAGCATGTAACCCAGGGTTTCCTGTCACAAGTTACAGTTTTCCTAATGAGGGTGTAAAAATGACCCTGTCTTGTACACAGGCCGTTCTACTGAGGAATCCTGGCTCAAAGAGAGACTGTGAGGATCCCAAATGGAATTGGACATCAGGAGCCTCTCAGCCTTATTCTTGGTCCCGCCCTCCCCCACTCTCCTTCTGTGTTTCCTTCCTGGTGATGTCTTTATGAAGCTGCCAGCCTCTCAGCTGTCAGAACCAAGAAGCTTTGGAGGGCCCACTATTCAGAGTTTCAAACACCCAACTCTGCCAGGCATGGCTGAAGCCCCCTGAGCTTCTGCCCTTGGCATTTGATCGATGAGATGAGTGATGGGCATGTGAGGCCGGGGGAGAAATACTCCCCTCGCTGTTCAAGCATGCAGAAGCTTTACCTACTCCTCACCCCATCTATCAGCGAGGGTGGCAGAGGGCCGACCCTGCCTTGCTGCCACACACAAAGACATCCATTAGCATTAGACAAATGACAGACTGACGGACTCGCTCACGTCACCCGTACAGAACTTTCCCAGAGAGTGTAAGAATCCAGCACGTTGTGGTAGAATGGAGAGGATTTCAGCCACGTTCATGCAAGCTACAGGAGTTTTACTTCAGATACAACAGATCTGGGTCCAAAATAAGTTCCTCCACGATGAGGATTACTATGTCAGCCTGACAGAGAAGGCCAGTTAAATAGCAGGAACAAGAAACTGCTCTTTGGCTTTTCCTGTGTGGGCTGTTCCTTTACATTTTCTGAGTGGATGCCTGGTCCCTCAGATATTAGGAAGGTTTTCACTGTGTGCAACAGATCTCTAGAACAACAGGGAAACCCTCCATGATGGAAACAGACAAATCTTTTTATTTCACAATGCCTCTGGCCATGAGGGATGATCTATAGTGGGAAGAAGGAAAGCAGGCAGAGATCTAAACTTACAGGGAATAAAAAGGATTCATGAGCTACGAATCTTCCACTATTTCTCCGAAGCTGATAATGTTGAGATGTCTTGAAAAATAACTTGCAGAAGCCAAAGCCAGCAGGCTACAGGATACCCACTTTTCTTGAAAATTAATTTAATATAGTATGATATGGTATGGCATGGCATGGCATGGCATGGCATGGCATAGCATAGCATATATAAAATTTACTATATAATTTCCTATCTTTACAGAAGTGACTCCATATGTACAGTCACATTTTTTGATGGAGGCAATATGGCCACATACTGAACTGCCCTATTGAGGCACTGTTTATTTACAATTGAGATAAATAACGGGAGAACCTACACTTAGAAAATATGATGCAGAACTACATTTCTTTTCTAAATTCAGGTCCAGCCTTGACTAAAGTGCTTCAGTTTCTAATTACTTACTGTGACTCACAATATGAATTAGGATGCTTGGAAGGTGATTAAATTGGGAAGAGAAGGGCACGAACACTCCCAGGCTGATGCCTTTCTCATTATGGGGCTAGCTTAAAGATAACCCGGGCAGCCAATTATATGCCATTACAGGTACTTCTTGGCATACAACAGTTCAGGAACTGTTCAAAAGATCAACAGCACTGAACAAATGATACAATTCAGCCTTAGAATTCTAGCCATCACAGCGCTATGGTCATGTGATCGTAATTTGGTCATTTGATGCCTGCCTTGCAATTATGACATAATAGCGAGTCATTGATGCATGCAGTCCTCACTTAATAAAAGGAACCACAACTTCCAGAATTGCTGTAGCTGAGTGACACAGTCATGTGACATTGCGTTTTATGATCACATAACTCAGGGATGGAAATACTAGTCCCAATTGCCATCATAATCTGTGAATTGCCTGTACTGTTTGTCTTGAATGATACTCTATTAAAGTCCAAAAGAATGCCAATGTAATTTAGCGAAGAATCAAATAATATATATACTGTATGTATATGCCAGTATTTCTTGTCTTCACCAGCATTTATTTCTCCAAAAGAATTGGATGACTAGAAAAAGCAAACGACAGAAATCTTGTTTGAGTGTGGATGAGGAGAGGAATTGAAAAAAAACCCACAGAAACAAAGATATTGAAAATACCTTTATAAGCCAAGCCAAAGGAAGGAAGAAACAGAGAAGAGAATTATTTGAAAAGGTACAGACTAATCATACAATGCATAAATATCTATCTATATGCCAGAGACAACTACCTAGAGACAATTGGACTTGGGTAATAAAAGTGTGAAAGCAATATTGAGAGAAGACAGGAAAATTATGGATAAATTAACAGAATTATTTCCAATCGTCTACACAGCAGAAGATCTTAAAGAGAGAACCATCTAATCCTTGTTTTCTAGCAATGCTGGTTAAAGTATTTGGCCCATTCTCTTAACTGGAGAAAGGATTTTGCCAACTTTTCTAACCTGATGCTCTCTGTGTTGGTCTTCCAATTCCCCTAATCCCTAGCTGTCCCAGGTGCTGCCAAAAGAATCAGGAGGTTAAAGTCCAACATATCTGTGAGATACCAGCTTGGGGCAAGGCTATTTAGAATTGCTGACCTACTTTAGAAGTTGTCATGGATCCAAGCACTTCTGAATAAAGATTTTATCAGCATGTAGCATTTGGCAGGAATTAGAGGAAGAAACAAAGAGGATCAAGTTTCCTAAATATTTTTTCCCTTGTCAGAATCATTTTCAGGGGAAAAAATTACTCTTCTGACTTAAATTTGTTCTTATAAGAACAGGCATGCTTCATATAAAACTACACTCATTTTGAAAAGGACTTGTTTTAAACTCATAGTGGCTGTTTCAGTTTGCAAACTGGAAGAATAATGTGGAGTATTAAAGCAATATGGAGTTTATCTCTTATTTCTCTCTGTCTCTTTTCCTTTGTTATACTTCTCTCTCTTCTTTTGTAATAGTTTGTCACTCTCTACAGTATGGAGTTGTTTCCCCTTTTTTCTTTTCTTCTTTGAATCATCCCTTCGTTGGGCATCCAAAGTATTAAGGGCTCTGTCACATGGACTTGCCCCACCGAACTCCCAAGGATAAAATCAAAGGTGGCAGGAGGAAAATTGAAGATTTCAGAGGACCCAATGATGCAGAATTCATCAGTTCAAGTCTGGTAAGCAAGCAAGTTCTAGAACAGTGATGGTGTTGGCATATCAAAAGTTCAGAAAATGCCCAACTTGGCTTTGCTGGCATGTCTCCCACATACAAACCAAAGAAAAATAATTTCAATCTTGCCCCGCTTCCTATTTAGGCCACTCCGAACAACTGCACAGTATTAAGTGTTGGTGAATAGACGATATGAAGTATGACTATATGAAGTATTCTCCTCCAAACACTCTGATGCCTTAATGATTGGTAAATCGCATTCATCAACTATATGTATTGGCTTTCAAGATGATACAGTCTAAACATTATTGGCGAGAGGTTTAATAATGCCCAAATACCACGAGGCTGAAGGAACCATGAAAATGACCCTGGTGAAGCCATCAAGAAAGTGTTAAGGCAAAAGCAGGTGCAGAAGCGAGGTGGGAAAGTATTAGAAAGAGATTTAGGCTGGCTTCTCCATGACTCCCTGAGTTATAAGAGAGAGGGAGGTGAAAACAGAGACAGACTTGCAATATTTTATTACTGTAGCCCAGTGGTTCCCAACCTTTTCTATACCCCACACCCCTAGAATGCTTCTGATAGATTCTTGCACCCCTTACAAAAGTAATACCCGGTTTGAAGATGATGAAAGTGAATATACACTCACTTCTAAACCCAAGTTTTCGCAACCCCTGGCATATCGTCTCGCACCCTTGCGAGGAGCAGGAATTCTTGCTATAGCCTGTCTCAAGTATAGTTCCATATTTCCTGTGAAATCAGTTTCCCAACCTTACAAAGATGACAGAGGCCAAACATACGCAGTGTGCTTCCAAGTGTAATTGTTAGCCTTCCAAGATAGTCTAGACAGGAAGCATGCCTAGCTGAACTAATTCTACTTTATTGTAAGGTTACATTAACAGAACCGTGCAAATCTGAAAGTACATTTCTCCCCCATTGTCTTTACAGCCCAAGAAATGAGGGAGGGTCTCCTCTGGCACACTTGCTACACCCGCGTGCCTTCTTTGGACTAAGCTACCTCTTATCCTGTGGCTCTTTCCTCTGTCTCCCAAGGTCATTCCCATATATCCTCGGTTGCCATGTTTTTAGTATGGTTTATTTTTATATGTATTGCACTGCATTTTCTACCGATGGTTGGCCAGCCAATCGCTGTCGTAAAATGGGTGGGCATGCAAATCAATTAAAACAAGCAAGCATTCCAACAAACTATTTATTCTGGATTTGATGGTTCAGTTTCTGATTCATTAGCCTTGGTGTCAAAAATATACTGGTGCACCAACTCTTGAACGTTATAGCCCTGAATGATTCAATTGACATTATAACACCGACTCCATTGACATTATAATCCTATTCCTAACTCTGCTTCCCAACCCTCTAATCCTTAATGTTGCTAGAGATATCCAAAGCAGAGATTGGGGATCCTGTCCAGTGATCCCATGCTCGTCTTATTCTGATCGGTACTCTTGGAAATTGTAACCAGACTCGGGAGCATTTCAGAGCTCTATCTTTCTTACTTCAAAGAGCCCTCCATATTTAAAACAAGCAAGAAATTACAGCTTCAAATATACTTCTTTCTTGATATGAAAGATCCCCAAGTTCTATGAAAACAAGTGGAAGGACGGTGAGGATGGCTTTCATCTTACTATCCTTGGGCAAAATGGTGGTTAAAGAATGAGTTCAAGTTGGTGATCTATGCTTTTATATACAATTGTAGGGTAACCTTTCTGCCAACTCAGCTTCCATAGAAATAATTCCAAATGGTGGCCATGTGAGCACAAATCTGTTAATGCAAATGTACAAATGGTCACCAAAATAGTGCTAGTTACTGGTAAACAAAAAAACCCACAGCCTTTTGTATTTCATCATTCACCAAGCATCCTTTTTCACACTTTCCATTAGTGTAACTCCACATTTTTATCTAGCACTTTAGATGGATAGCTTTTATTGCAAAGATCAGAAATAGATGGCATAAGAGATAGCATAATAAATGCCAAGCAGGTGAAAATTAGTTAAAAGGACTCAAATAAAAATATTATTCAAGTAAACCAGAAGTGAATTATTTATGAATATTCACAGCTGCAGTACTAAAGTTTGCAATGTTATACTTAATAAGGATTTTCATACCTGATAAAAGAAGATTAACATAAAATTCATCAGACTGGCCTGGAGCATGTGATAACAATAGAAAAATAAAGCTTCTTCAAGTGTCACTATAAAAAGAGCAGTGTTATAATCTGTGAAGGATAGATTCAATTGTGCCAGCACCACAGGGGGAATTTTGACTAAATATAGGAACTTCCTATATAAAAATGCTGAAAGAAAGATGTTATACCTACCTCTGATGCAATTTTTTGTTGAATTAAGGAGATAAGTAAAGCAATATACAGTAATGAGCCAATTTCCATCTAGGGTGGTGGTTTCATTTTTCAATTGATTCTCTTTTTGGATATTCTTTTTTCCCTCTGTGTCCCCTTTTCGAGATTCACTCTTGATAATACCAAAAAAAAGGTTCTGTTTCACATTTAGGATATTTCAATGCCTTACTATCCAATTCTCTTCATCTCATCAAATCAAGTTAATCATGTTGTTAGATGCAAATATATACTGTATCTAAGAATAGGTTTATGCTTAAACCAAGTACCTGAAGCAAACAGACTGTTTTCTAAGCAGATTCTTGCCAATTACCATTCTTAGTCATTATTGAGTCCCTGAACGGCTCAGTAACTTTTTTCTGTTGTGTTTCCTTTGTGCATTTACCTAGCAGAAAATTTTTCCCAGCCCTGCTGACATTCATTCAGAATGTTGCACAATTCTGGCAGAGAGTCATCTCCATGCTACTTCTGTCTGTTTCTGTTTATATCAGAGTAATGTGCCACTATCACCAACCTATTGATTCCTATATTCATACTCACCTACAATAACATAGATGACTTGAATTCGTTCCTTCTGACTTACTTTAAACCCTTTCATTCATTATTAAAATTTCCACCTTCACTTCCCTGCATGTATTCAACAACACTCCACATGATCAGACCACCACCATTCAGATCTATTGCATTGTTCTCCTAACTTCACAGGACCACCACATATCTACTTTGTTCATTTCATCCACTCATTCGCCATTTGCTTTGCTTACATTTTCAGTCAGAATTTTCAATAAGCCATACTCCTCCTTTGATGGGCTTATAGCTTTAGCAATTATTAGCTTTCTCCAGAAACCTGAAGTCTACCTAACTGTCTCATGCCTATATGACTGTCATGTTTATATATTTGTAACCTTTTGCGGGGGTGTGTGGAGAGGAAAGATTGTCAAAAAGCAGGTTTTTTTCTCTCCTTCAACTAGGTTTCCTTGATTCAGATAAGAATGCTTATGTTATGCTGGCCTGTTTACATCCCTTACCTTCTCCTTTTCATAGTTATGTACACCTGCCCAGGGCTTCCCTAAGCACTTCTCTGCCCTGCTGTAACTAATCAGAAGCCATAGATGAGCTAAAAGATTCTCTCTGTCCTTTCTCTGCTATTGTACACCGCCTGGATGGTTATTATATCGAGCAGTACAGAAAATGGGGAAATGAGCATAAGGGGATACAGAGATTTGCGAGGGTTGGATGCTATGAATTAGTGCCTCAAAACACCTCCGCCCCTACCTCATACTGTATTCGTGTTATCAAAGAAACTGGCATAGACACTCAGGAAAAATCTGCTTGCACCATCGCTGTCTTAAGAGCAACATGAGCTTGTCAAGAATATCTTCCCATTTCTCTCCATGTGTCACTGCCAAGAACAAAATCGACTGCACCATGTGCCATAGTTAGCTACAGTCAACCTCACCCAGTCAATTATGTGCAGTTACAGCATGTGGCCTTCTTGCAAATTCAAGCAGAGTCAATAAAGTCTTCTGTCAATGATTTCTCCATGAGAAAATGTAATAATGGAGGAATTTCCACCTGAATATTATTATTATAGCTTTGGGGGCTTTCGGATAGATGTCCCTGCTTATGTCTCTGACTCGGTCACTACTGTCATAGCTCTAGCTTTCTCCTTCCCCCCCCACAAACTTATCACTCTCATTCTCTGCAAAAAACTCCAGGGTTGAAGGGGAGAGGCCGAACAAGGCCTGCAAAGTGCTTTCGGAGGCCTATCCTTTCCAAGGCCTCTTCTCCACGGGGCATGTGCACCTAATTATACCAAACCCATAGCAGAGCACGGGTACCAATAGCTAGTTTCCTATAATTTTGTGATGTTTTTATATGAATCAGCACTTTTCATAAATGCTATGTAATTGGGTGGGGTGGCACAATTGCTCAGCAATTAAAGACACTGAGCTTGTAAGCTGGAAAGCCTGTGTTTGAGACTTGAGCACCATCCAATAGAGTAATAAGTTCCCATTCCTGCCCCAGCCCCTGCCCACCTAGCAGTTCGAAAGCATTCAAATACAAGTAGATAAATAGCTACCTGTCAGTTGTCCCGAATCTCCTCTTTCAAAGAAATTTGCACGACAGTCTGTTGGCAAAGCTCATTGATTAGAGAGGTAACCAGACAACAAAAGCAAACGGAAAGCTGAATCTGAAAGTAAATGGCTTATCCCTACACTTTAAACACTTTCCCCCTCTGTTGGTTATTCCACTTATGTGAATAAGGTTGCATAGTCACTGTAGATAAGTGGCTGACTGAAATAAAACAAAACCTAACAAGTGAAAACTAAAAGAAAGTGAGAGCTATCAAGTTCAAGCTCAGTTCATTGCCATGGTAATATATCTCCTCCCCCGAGCTTTTGGCAAATTCAAAGCGAAGTCTTCATCCAGGACAGGAAGGACTCAAGAGGAATTTGACAGTTGGATCCCTCAAAAAAAGGCAGGACCTAGTACTTGCAAATGTAAAGACATAACAAACAAATCTGATGCATGGTACAACATTATTATCCTCTAGGTTTGTTAGGAAAGTTCCTATGAAATCATTTAATCAGTCTCAAAGCATTTACATCATCTGCAGCTTGTCAAATTCCTCATTGAGTTCCTCCTGCCCTGGATGAAGACTTTGCTTTGGATTTTCCAACAGCTAGCGGGAAAGGGTAAATCTATGGACAGAGCTTAAACTTGTTAGGTTTCATTTTCCTCTGGTTTTCACTTGTTAGATTTCATTTTTTTCATTTTTTTATAACTAGTTGGGTCATCATCGCCTTCACTGTTACTCTCATAATAAGTAATCCAAAGCTTCTCCTGGGTCAGAGCTCCCACCCCCTCCAATGTGTGGGTTGAGATCTTTATGACTGGTTGTACCGGTCTATCAGCATACATTCTGATGAGTCATTCAAGCAAGAAACCAGCTGCTGGAACTCCTGAATATAATTGTCCACTATGTCTTTTAAATTTTAAATTCGGCTCTTATTGCTCTCATGGTATCCTCAAATCAGTTGGGTAGGGCCAGCATGAATGCATCAAAGGATACAAGTTTGGGAGCCACCTGGCTGTACAAATTTGCTAACCAGTCCACAGCTTTCTGCTCCATGTTGGCCGAAACAGTATTAATTCAAGCATGATCATCTAGGAAACCCCTCTCCCATATTGTTCCAGATAGTTCCACACTAGAGCCAGGAAAAAGGTTAACTTCTCTGGGGTTCCATCAAACTTCACTGTAAATGGTGGCACAGTATAGAGTGCATCTCTAGGTGGACCCATTCTGGGGGAGGGAGCTGCCATCACTATTGAAACATTAACTGCTGCTGCTGGCTGTTGAAATTGAATTGCTGGATTGACACCTGGCACCCATACTGGCATGTCTTCCAGATAAAAGAGAGGGGGCAATCCCACCACAGGTTGCCTTGGGATCATGGGGGAGTATGTTGGAAACCATTGGGGGGTGCCCTCAATTAACCCCTGCTCTGGTATATTTATAAGTAGAGCTGTTGCTGAGGGTCCAGGTCTGACTTGGAGCCCATTGATGTACTAAATGGGGTCCTCCATCCACCCTCTGCCCCAGTTGACTCACTGACTGTGCTATAGCTGTAGTCCCTTATGAGGTTGAGTCACAGATTATGTTGCTGCAGACTTTTCCATTCTGATTGGCAGCTGTGCACAAAAAGCAGAGGCCCCAACTTCCATCAGTGTGACATTAGTACTAAAGATACATTTTACATCATCTTCTAGAAATCCTTTCAAAACTGTC
>JANHFO010006361.1:225710-239133 GCA_032468095.1 Pareas carinatus | reverse complement strand
ATTTATTGCAAAAGATATTGGCTACAGTGTCCCTTTGTATTTCAGGGTGGAAGGGAGGGGAGATCAGCAGAAGAATAAATAAAATTTCCTTGAGGCGCATTGATTTTCACTGCAAGCCATCTGATAGTTAGAGAGAGAGAGATCTAGGGGGAAACAAATCCTGTAGGAAAAGTGCTTCATAACTATTTAACTCACTTCTAGGGAAGGATTCTTTATCTCTTGAAAGAAAGATAAGACATGCGCACACAAGCCCACCGAATCTCCTATTAGGTTTTGATAATCTGTTTCAAGTTCACTGGGAAAACTGAATAAAGATATGATGGGGAGACAACCAACAGTTGCATGAAGAGAGACTGTATTAAACATTTATTACTTGCCCAGGGTACCCTTATTAAAGGGATGCAAGCTGGCTACGCTAATTGGGACCAACAACAGCTTTCGCTAGCTGCACATCAAGTTGAAGCTCTTTTTGTTCAGGTTTAGGGTGGAGGGATGTAGAAATTTTCCTGGACAGAAAACCACACGGAACCTCTTTGCTTCAGTTGAAATTGACTACACACAAGTGAATGCCAAACGGAGAAGTCTCTCCCACATGCACACATGCCCCAATCATGCAACGAATGCCAAGGCTCAGAAGGGGTTCGATCTACCCTGGGGTTAACTCAAGAGTTTCTTGCAAAGATATCCCTCCCCCCGCCTCCTGACAGGGAGGAAGAAGAGAGGCATGTCTCCTGTCTCTTCAGGAGCTATTGACCTGAATTCTAAGGTTTCTTCTGTTCATCACTAATTGGCAATTCAAATATTAACCAGCAAGTCTCTAGTTGTACTAACTATCCCATTCTTCTGAACTAATACTCTGACATTTGAAAAACAGGCTAGAGCTAAAAGCTTCATAGAGTAAGTTCGTGGACATACTGGGGTCATTCCTGTGACTTCTTGTTTGCCCCTGAGAGAAAAGGGGAAATTATTTCATATATCCACCTAAGGCTTCCATTTATGTACTCTAGGAAGTCATATGCTTCAATCTTTCTGTGAAGATATCACTTCAACAAATCTGTCCTCTTCCGCCAGGGGAAAATTGAAAGAAATACTAGCTAACGCCAAGCAATCTTCTAGTTTCTCTGTTTGCCAGTCTTTGGGGAAGCCTTTTTATACCTCTAGAAGCCATCCAGTATATTCCAGAAAGTTTAAATTTCTATCTTCTTGTAACTCACAACTATCTTCCCATCTGCCATTTGTCACAGGGATTTGCAGTCATCGTTGAACCTTGATATTGGATTCAGACTCCATAAAAGAGCTGCCAACTGAAGAGTTATGTCCTGAGCAGGACTGCTATAAAGTGAACAGGTCTCCCCAAACCAAGGGACAAGTGAGAAGATAAAGACACGTGGTTGCCTCTAAGGCAGTGATGGTGAATCTTTTAGAGACCGAGTGCCCAAATTGTAACCCAAAAGCCACTTATTTATCACAAAGTGCCAACACAGTAACATGTGTGTCCCCCCGTGGCCATCAGTGACCTCTCTGCACCCCCCCCCACCTTGCCCACAGCCTGCATGAGCTAGCTGCAGGCCTTCTGGTGGTCTACCCCAGCTTCTGCGACCCACTGTGAGATATGCTCCCCACCAACCTAGCTCCTCTCCTCTCTCACCTTCGCCACAGACTCCACACTGCATTTGAGCCACCCGCCTTAACTCAGACACAGGAGGGAGGAAGCACTTCCATTGGGCTACTGGGCAGAGGGGCGGGTGATATCAGAAATGTCCTCAGGGGACTTCCGGTTTCCAGCTCCTACCGAATGGGCGAAGCAACCAGGGCACTCCGGCTGCTGAAGCCTTTCTTTCCTCTCTCAGAGGCTGTAAATGGCCTGTAGGTCAGCCTGGAGAACTGACTGAATGATGGGGTGCAACAGGGGCATTTGTTAGGTGGTGGTCGATATGATTGCCCCTTGTTTTTGACCCTTTTTCACCGAAAGAAGAAAGGGCGCTTGGCGCCACTGAGGCAAGAACCGGAGACGACAAAACTAACATCAAGACAGAAGCAATAAACTGCAGGAACCATCCAGCTGGATGAGAAGAAATAATTTACCAATTTTACTCCACAATCAAGATTGTTCCAGGCCTGATTCTAAGGAAAGAAGTAAGTGATTCATCACCCCAAAACAATTAAAAGGGGAGAACGAAATTAATGGGGTTTAAGCTATGAAGGAAGTAGAGAAAATGCTTATAATGGAGGACAATGGCAAGAGGAAAAAGTTTGGACTCTTTCTCCTGTGGATCCCAAGGGATTAGTTTGGTTAAACTGATTCTTGTGAACTCCGATTTAGAAGTTGAGTGAAAAAAGTGGAGATAAAAAAGGGAAGGTTGTAACGTATCTTAATTTATGTGGTTACAACAGAGAAAGACTATTTGAGACACTGGAAGGTCGCAATTTTTAGATTTATAAGAGTAACAATTGACTAAACGGACTTGGATTATAAAAAAGGGGATTGGACTTAATTCTGCAGAAGGGAAAAAGAAAAAAATGAGACAAAATGGAGGCGATGGAAGAAATTAGAAATAATGGTAGTTTTCAGAAAGATGTAGATGAAATGATGAGATTGTTGAACCTACTGCTGCAGATTTACGAGAAAAATGAGACAAAGAGTTTGAAAGTTTTGAAAAGATCTTTGAAAGAGAAAAAGGCTGTGGGACAATTGAGAAGAAAGAGAAGATTTAAGAAATGGAATAAAAATCAGAAGTTAAGAAAGAAAGTGTCAACTTTGTTAACAAATATGAAGAAGAAGAAATTAATCAAGACTTCCAAGGGAAGTAAGAAGAAAATACACTTAGATAAGATAGGCCAATTGACAAAAAATTTGGCTAGCACAGTGGAGAAAGAAGAAGAAAAAATCCGGCGGAGAATAGGAATGATTAAGCAAAAAAAATGGGAAAAAAGAAGCTAAGAGAAAGGATACTGTAAAGTGGGGTGTAGGAAGGAGAAGTTGCTTTTGGAGAAATATAACAAGTCAATAGATTTTTGGCTGTTAGAGATGTTAAAGGAAGAAACATCAGTAAGAAGAGGTATTGGTTAGTAAATAGATGCAGGAATGGAACAGATGAGTGAGAGAAAAATGAAGTTAGATTACACTTATATTAAATAATCACTTAATATTTTGAAATTTAAAGAAATTAAGACACATTTAAATGATGTAAAGAGATTATACTAAATGGAAGTATAACAGGCATTTTAGAATTGGAATGAATGAATGATTTTAGATTGGGAATATTTAATATTTATATAAAATAAGTATAGTATGCAAAAATGCATAAAAGATTACTAGATTGATGATTAGATGGGAAGATGGTTTATGTAAAATGGTTAACCTGTTATAAGAGTTATTTTGGATATGAGATATAGGAAATAAGAACAGTATGCAAATATGCATAAAAGTTTATTAGATTGATGATTAGATGGAAAGATGATTTATGTAAAATGATTAACTTGCTATAAGTCTTATTTTGGATACGGAATATATGAGATGTTAATCACTATTATTGTTTTTTTAAGTTGGAAATTGTGAGAAGAGAGTAATAGATAAATAACTATAGGTAAAAGTGGAGAGTGTTAGGGTTACATGGGTTATGGTCCCTTTAAAAATCCAACTGATTGGTTTACAAAATGGCTGACCAGCTGAGTCATGCTGAAGTAGGCTAATTGCTTTAAACCAGGATGTTAAGTATAAAACCAAGAGATTTGAGAGCATTCACTCTCTCTACTCTCTTTTTGATGATCTACAGTCCTGCTTTGATCCTGCGTATTGCTGTCGATTGCTGACCAACTTTGTTGGTGAAATTGCTATTGAAGACTACTTGATAACTCGGTTAGTAAAAGGGATTGCTTGACTGTGTATGATAACTGGACTATTGACCTAGGAGATTGGACTGTGTTTATACTTTCTGTATATAAAGACTTGTATACCTACTATAGCCTGTGCCTGTGTGATACTGGTTCCTATCACTACTTCCTAGCTCTAGGGCTTTCTGTTACGCACCATCCTTGTAATCAAGAATCTGCTTGTGCCTAATATTAGTTCTCAAGCCAAAGGTGCTAACAAGTATCTCTGAAAAACTATAGTTAGCTTTTAGGTAAAGGTAAAAGTTACTCCTGTCCAGTTGTGTCTGGCACTAGGGGACAGTGTTCATCCCCATTTCTTAGCTGAGGGACCCAGCAAAGACATTTCTGTGGCCAAGTGGCCAACAAGACTATATGCCAATGTGCATGGAATACAATTACGTTCCCATCAAAGTGGTACCTATTTATCTACTTACATTTGCATGCTTCCGAACTAGTAGGTGGGAAGGAGCTGGGGCAAGGAACGGGAGCTTACTCCATTGTGGGTCCTTGGGACTCAAACCTGGGCTGTCAGCTTTCCAACTGATAACCTTAGCATCTTTGACTGCTGAACCATCATGCCCCATGGTCAGCTTTTAGGAATCCTGAAATGAAGCATTTAAATAAGAATTTGAGGGTACACTGTAACATTTTGTTGCAAGTCCTGTTTGTCATTTTCATCTCTTTATCCGTATTTAGCGAACTGCAGAATTTTACTCAGTTTTAATGTTCATAAAGTCAACTATAAAGTTTTTTTTCTATTGGAAACAATGAAATACTCAAAGTTGGCAAACTTACCATGCATCGTGATCCATATCCTCTTGCTTTGCAAAAGTGCTTCTTTTAATTAGATAGTTCAATGCAGCTCACTGAAATAAAAACACATGATGTGCCATAGGCCAAAAAAGGGAAATAAGAAAAAGTAATAAGAGTACAGATTGTACTGATCACCATAACAAGCTACCATTATAATAGAAAAATAACAAGCATTCTAATACAGCTGTCTGCTGAAATATATTAATTTTAATTGAATGAATTTTATGATGTTATCACTGAGAGGCACAACATTCAAGTGGCACACTTTTTCAAACCTCAGTTGTGGAAAGCTCCCTTCAAATTGGTAGGTATTGCTATCTTGTTCCTCCTTTCTCTTGTGGAAGAACATTTAATATAAAGGATTCTATGGAGGGATTAAACCCAGAAATGTATTAAACTAATCAGCTTTACTTTGATCTTTAATTTCTCTGTCTTTTTTAGTTCATATAGTTTGTAATTCTTGGCAGACACAATGAAATTTCCTATGATCTGGGCTGTCTCTAAATAAATTAAGTTCCAGCTACCAGAAACATTCAGCAACTCTGAAAAATTGATGAACAATTGCTCCAGATCTTGAAAGTATTGCCAATCACTTTTTAAAAACATAAATTCAAGAACTTGAAAAATTGTAGTGTCTTCTGTAATTCCAGGAAGATTAATGGAATCCAAAATTAGGGCTAGAATTATTAAACCCTCTATCTGATATGTAGCATATATTTTAACACTGAAATTTATATTGAATTTGAGCATCATTCACTATGGCAATCTTTAGGAGTGTCAACAAACATGAGAAAATGATGAATCAGCAGATATTGTATAATTGTAGAAACACTTGAAGAAGAAATTTATTTATTTTTTAAAAGAAAAGTGAATAAATCCTTTGAATTGCTCCCTGCTTAAAATCAACAAATATTTTTGGAAGAAATTGATGATGATTCATTTTTAATTATTGCCTGAATATATTTTTATGTTTTTAATATATGATTTTTTGATATTCATTGTTTATTTGAAAATGAAATTTTAAAAAAATATTCACCGAGCCTCTTTTCCAAGGCCTACAATGGGCCTAGAGCTAATATAATTCAAGAACAAATTTAAATCAGATTTCTTCCAAACAGTTGACTGCAATTGCTGATTAAATCAAGATGATACAAATGAAAGTGAGTTAATGGGCAACAAATGAAAAGTAAGATTCAATGAAAAAAAATCCATGTAATGATGCTTATTTGGTCAAAATGTCCCAATAAGATATTCATGTGATCGTTTTGACTCCTGAAGCAAATAGGGTCAGTGTTAGACAAATTTCTTTTTTAAATATGTAGTATGGAAATTATTCTGCCAAAATTCATGTTATTAATACATTGATAATTCTACCCACAATTCTATTTGATGTAATAAATATTGTAATCTTGGAAGAAAGTATAGACACATGTGGTCAAAATGCCTCTAGAATTTGGAATGCTTTATCCACTCAGAAAAACATTCATGCAAGTAAATTTATTTCAGTCAGTTATGCCTCTAAATAGTCATTCCTTTATCTCCTCAAGTTAATCAACAGAATTTGAAATTAAGGTGTGAAAATTTGTTTCATACAAACCTAGAAAAAAGGGAACCATGCCTAAAGTAAACTTAGCCAAAATAATCCATTTTCAAACTGTCAAAATAGGACTGGAATCTGGTCTTTTGTTTATTCCCAAATGTTGCAGTTTACTTTTCTATCAACAATATTACTTTATAATAAACTTTTAGCACTAATTCAAAACCCTCTTGTCAGATACAGAGATAATATTACTTATATTTTTATACTATATTATTGTCATGTTCAAAGCCTGACAATTTTCTCAAGTTTGCTGTTCTAAATACTGCTGGAAGACATTCAAGCTTGTGTTGGATCTGGGTGTTTTCCAACACAGTGTTCTGGTTGATAAGGACGGCTTGGCTTTCATAAAGCAGCCATTTCTTTTTGCTGGTATTCAAGGTTTGGTCTTTGGGCCACATTCCATATAATCTTGAGTGATTCCAGCAGCCACCGATTTGAGCAAGATCATAGAAAGTAGCACATTTCTTTAGCACAGCAGTCTGTTAGCTGCAAAAGAAATTCATCCACATCATAGCCCTTGTTGTATCACTTAAAGTTCACGAACCACAGAACCCAACCTCTTGGCAATTGATTAAAACCATTTAGCAAATTATAATGCATTTATGTGGACTCAAGGCAAATGCTACACTCCATCTTTACCCTCCTAGAGAAGTTCGGAAAAAGGGCACACTTTGCTTTGACTAAGTGAGACTGCATTTCTAATCATTGAAAAAAATATATTTGCTTAATAAAATGGCAAGTTTAATTTGAAAAATCCCAACATTTACCTTCTACAGTATAGAGTTGTTGCCTTGATAATTTATAATAGAGAATGCAAAGACTAATAGCCAATCATTCTCTTGAAGTGTGGCAGGACAGGGTTGGCAGTTCAAAACTCTATTTTTATTTGACTGCTTGTGATAACAGGAAATAAAAAAAGAACACCTCATAATACAGTTTTTAATTGCTGCCATCTAGAGACCATATTAATTATTGCAGGTTGCCTAAGAAGTTAATTGTCCTGTTTAAGAAATGGAAGTTTGATATACCTACTTCAAGCAACATTTTCTGTCTCCAAGAAAATGAGCAGGTTTGAAATATAGATCGGAGTAGTCAAGCTATAGTGTTATCAGCCTTCTTGTGACTTCCTGACACCAGTTTCCTGCACAAATTTTTTTGTTAAGCAAATAATTTCTTTCACCTCCACTCCATATTTATGTGCATGAGTAGTTACATTTATTTATTTATTTAATCAAATTTTTATACCGCCCTTCTCCCGAAGGACTCAGGGCGGTGTACAGCCATAATAAAAAACACAGACAACAATGACAATACTAAAAACCCAATTTAAAAAACATTAAAAACCTTGGCTGACTAAAAATTAAAATTCCGATTAAAATTCCTATTAAAATTTTTAAAAAACTGAATTTAAACATAACAGAGGGCTCAGGACAACCCGGCTTGTGCCCTTTGCATTTCTGTCCAGCCCCAGTGTGACCAGTTCCCCACACTTTCCACCCACTGCCTCAGTTCTGCCCCCTCCACAAATCCCCTTCCTCTTCCTTTATTTTTAAAAACATATCTTAGATTGCAGTGATAGGAACATTGCTGCTTCACTATCAGTTCTTTACTGCAAACTTTCTCCAGGCTTACAGAACAAGAATGAAAGAGCAACCTGTTCCATTGTTTTGATTATTCTAGCATCAGAGCAGCAACGAGGGAAGAAAGGAGAAAGGGAAGATCCGTGATAGAGTGAAAGGGGATAATCTGAGGAGGGGTTAGGTGCCCGTACATGCGGATATCCAGGAAAGGAAGAGAGGTACAGGGATGGATATGTGAAGACAACTATCCCTAAAAGAAAAATGTACGTTTCGGGTGTTCTGGTTCACACAGGACCCAGCCAGCAAGTCTTCCGTGCCCTACATGGGTGGGAAGAGCTAGACAAAGCAGGGGAGGAAGAGGCGAATTAGGCCTCATGGTGGCTAGTCTCAACTAAGCACCAGTGGGGCCTTGTTGCCAGCCCATCGCAATCCAGGCTGACATTTCTGAAGTTGGCATAAAACGTTTACATATTGAGAGCTGCATAGGAGCAAAACCTACGGCAAGGAACTGCCCCGTTATATCTGCCGTGCACCTGGGATAGGGAAAGTAGCTCTACTGATTTGGGCATCTTGCCAAATGTCAGGATTATTTTACACAAAACTATCCAGTGTGTCCTGTGCACTGCCCAGACTGCACTTCTGCCACAGGAGTTGCATTTATCATGAATTCTTGATGGGGTCTTGATCTTGACATATGTGTTCAATTTATAATAGCTGCCTGTCTCACTTTTACATGATTCTGGGCATCCTACAATGAAATAAATAAAATACACAATACAAAATAATAATAATTAGAACTAAAACATATAGCGGCCCGGCATGATAGTGCTATCTATATAATCCATATGGACACATGTTAATATGTAGGTTTGTTGAAAGGCGTTTTATGTCTTTATCAGGTAGTTTGTTGAACTCAATAAGTTTTAATCTCAAATGAATGGGTATAAAATTTCAGTCCAGGTTAGATTGCATTATACAACTTGATGGCAGAATAGACAAGATGAAGAAGGAACAGATAAGCATCTGCAACTATCAGTAGGTTTTTGATATACAGGAGCGTTTACATGTTCATTGTTTAATTCCATAGCAATCCTAGGATTACTTGCCAGTCATTCTAGATCTGATGGCGGAGAAATTCTATAATCCAGTGATCCAAATCTTAGTTTGGAGGAGGAAGCTGACTTCTATTCTTCCTCAGAATATGTTCCTATTCTATTTCTTTCAAGTGTTTTTCAAATCCTGGGCATGTCTCCATATCAGCACTTTTATGGTTCACTAACTAACTATGCACTGATGTCTACTCCCTTATTTCAAACACTCATTTCTGATATGGCTTGATTATGTTGTAGAACAGAAGTGGCCACTAGAGGGCAGTGTGCTGCAGGGAGTAGAATAGGTATAAGGACTGTCTCAGAGACCTGTGAAACCAGCCTGCACAGCCGTTGATTAGAAATAGCCCTCATACAAATCCCCATTGCCAGAAGCAAATATCAAGCAGCAAGTGATACGATATGAACAGCTACTGTGCCTGAAATTCTTGAAAACTACCACCGGTCAGAGTTGACGATATTAGAGTAATGTGCAGTTAGCATAAGACCATTTCTAAGTGTATTTTATTTATTTATTTACTTTATTTTATTTTATTTGTTTCAACTTTTATACCGCCCTTCTCCCCGAAGGGACCCAGAGCGGTGTACAGACATTTAAAAAACACGTAAGACATACAACAAATTTAAGAAATAATTAAAAATGATATAAATTCGATGGCTAAAATTTAAAAAAACTGCAATATAAAACCGATTTAAATCAAATCTAAAATTTAAATTTTTAAAAAAATTAATAGCAAATTTTGGCACGGAAGAGGTGTGGATTAGGCCAAACTGGCCTGGATAAAAAGATAGGTTTTTAAGGCACGGCGGAAAGCACGGAGGTCTAGAATAGTACAAATCTCCGGGGGAAGGTCATTCCAGAGGGTTCTTCACAGAGAAGGCTTTCCCCCTGGGGGTCACCAGCCGGTTCCGTATTTGACAGCAGATTCATCTCGTATATCTTCATGGAAAGACAGTATTTCCTTGAATGAAATGCTGACAGTTAACAGGCGTGTAATTTGATTATCGATTGCAGATAGTAGTAGTTTCCTATCATTATTTCTTTTAAGAAAATCAAATCAGATCTGAATTATGTTTGGGATGATTTAAGTTAATTCTTAACAGAACTCATATCACTCCACAGAGGAAGCTGATTCTGGCTTTTCTGTACCTACTTAGAAAGATCATCATCAATCCTAGCTTTAATGGAAATCCATTCTAGGAAAATCTTCTATAGAGAGATGGATTATTGGTCCTTTTGTTCTTTGCAAAAGAGACATACAGCAAAAGAGAGAGAGTGCAGATAGGAGCCTGGGAGTGTGCTTCTAGCAGAAAGGACACAGCGTGAAATAAAGCTTGAAAGTGTGGTCTGATACCTGAACCACCTCATTTCAAAAGTTGCCAGGCATCCTGAAGATACCGATCAGTTTAGGAAAGACAAGCTACCTAGGCTTTTTAAAGTAGTTAAATGAATGATCTGAAACAGTCCGAGATCCTACAGAGTTTATTTGTGTTCTGTTCTTGGAAGGGAGAACCGTTGTCCCAGCGTTCAAGAATGCTACATTTTCTTTTGTCATTTGAGTGATAGCGCAGTAAGTGCTGATATGCAGATACTTAATGTGACTCATTGCACAGCCATAAATCTCAAGAAGACTCCATAGATATATCCCCACGACCTCCTTCTATTATTTATAATCAAACATTATTTATTATGAAAGTCACGGGCATCAAAGATAAATAAGACAAACCATTTTGACACATCCAGTTATATTTACAGGCCATCATTTTAATTTTGTACATGGTTAACTCAGAGGGATTCCACCAAACCGTACTGAGGCTTACATTCATAGAACATAAACTAAATGTTGGAAGGGACCTTGGAGATCTGTTAGTCCAACCCCCTACTCAGGCAGGAACCCCTTAAAGGCCAGAGGTCGCCAACCTTCTGGATGTCAGGGACTACCAAATTCATACTTTTCAATCCCACGGGCCACTAATATTAATTCTTTATATGTATGAAAAGATACATACCTCTGTAAAAAAATGATCAGAGAACTTCCATTTTATGAATATAAAAGGCACCTATTTAGTGTAACAAAATTAAAAAAGCTTATTTAATTGTAAGAAAATCATAAATGCTTATTTAATCATAACAAAATCTTTAAAGGATGTTTAATTGTAGCAAAATTATTAAAGTTAGTTCAATTATTGCAAAATAATTGAAGTTTATGTATTACACTTTTTAGTGTGATATTTGTTCCTGCTTGAGAGAGAAAGAGAGAAATACACACACACGGAATGAGAGACAGACACAGAGGGAGAGAGAGACAGAGACAGAGAAAGAGAGAGAATGATAGTCACACACGGAGACAGACAGCGACAGATACGCACACGCGCACGCACACATGCATACACACAAACACAGAAATCATACAACTAAATCAAACATAAAATTTTTATGTTTTCTGCACACCACCCTGAGTCCTTCGGGAGAAGGGCGGTATATAAATCTAAATAAATAAATATACAAAAAAATCAAATAATCTCCAGATTTTCCTGTGGACCATCAAAATTTTCTCGCTGCCCACTGGTGGGCCCCGACCCATAGGTTGACGACCACTGCCCTGTACCATTCTGACCAATGGCTGCTCAGTATGTTGAAAACATTCAGTGATGAAGCATCCACAATTTCTGGAAGCGAGTCATTCCAGTGATTGTTCTCACTGTCAGGAAATTTCTCCTGAGGTCTAAGTTGGATCTCTCTTTAATGATCTTCCATCTATTGCTTCTTGTCCTGCCCTCAGGTGCTTTGAAGAATAAGTCAACTCTCTCTGTGACCGCCGCTCAAGCATTGGAAGACTCTATCATGTCACCCCTGTAGTCCTCTTCGTTAGACTAAACGTACCTAGTTCCCTTCAATTTTTTGTTGTATGGTTTAGCCTCCAGGCTCCTTATCATATTTGTTACTGTTCTCTGAACTCATTTCTAGAGTCTCAACATCTTTTTCTGATCAGCTTCTGAAACAGCTTGAGCTTTTCCAAAATTACATGCCTTCAACCAGTTGCGTCTTTTGGAAATGCAGTCCTGCAAAGAAATGTTATGTTAACTACTAAAGATGGAAGTTGGGAGGAGATCTTCCACTTATTTTTCTTACTTCCCCCCCTCCAAGCCTATCTGTCATAGCCAATGGTAAAATTTGAAAGCCTCATTATCACCTCACTTCCTTGCCTGAGCAAGAAGATTAATTAGCCTAGAGCTCTAACAGATGGTACCATCACTCTGGCTTTGAAAAAGTGTTAAAATCATCTCCCACTACATTCCACCCGCTCTTTTTGCTACCAAAAATATTACTGGATTCATTTTCAGTTACAAGGTTTTTAGGAAAACTGACTTGAGAGAATAAAGGACATGTTCACATCACCCTCTGCTGAGAATTTGCCCACACTGAAGCCAGCTTGTGAAAGTATCCCATCCTCTGAATAGTTCATAAATTAGCAGAAGCTGCTTTTTTTAAACTTTTCATTCAAATAGGAATTGATTCAAACCGCACAAACCTGAGGCTGCTTTGGCTCAGGTCAATCAATCAGTGACCTCCTCACTGTAGCCTGGATGATGAAGGAGAGGCAGAATTTTTCTAGCCAGTCAAAGACACAAAACTGGGAAAGCTGCAGATATGTGGGTGGATTCACGCAAAATGAATTCTCTCGATGAAGTGGTGAATTGAGCTGAAATCAACCAGATAAAACTTAACCCTAATGATTGTAGTGTGTGTGTGAAAACCTAAATGTACAAATATGAGGTGGGTAAGCAATGAAAGGACAGGGAAAAGGTAGAGGCAGAGACAAGGCACAGATATAACATTTTTGTGGTGGGGGGAGAGACCTAAGGAAGACATGATAAAAGAAAACATTTTTACTCCAGGATGCCCAGGAGACCATTACATTTATTAGTTCTCTTGTAGCAGGGATGCAGACAAACATGGAATAGCTCAGAGGCAACTCTGTTCTCTTCTGAGTAAGTGCTGGATTGCCTTGCTTCCATGCTCAGTCCAAAACGAGTACTGTGCCTTTTATGAAAGAAAGGCTTGATTTAGAATAGAAAAGATTTGGCTGGCCTGATGGAGGAAGAAGAAGAAAAGCATGTGTGGACTGCTCAGGCTTCCCAGAAGAATTGTCGGTTAGCCTGGCAGGATTCGTTCTGCTGGAGCTGGCCAAGCCTGAACTTTGTGCTTTCTGCATAGACGGCTTTTTCCAATAAAGCTCCTGTGAATTGTCAAGAGTTCCTGGAAAGGGCTGTCACATCCAATTGCTCCCCAGGTGTATACTGAGAGCAGGATTGGTGCTTCCTTGACTCTCGCTGGCTGCATGTCTAAGGCAAACCCAATCTTGATCTTGCCTACTCTATTATTATTATCATTTATTATTTATTATTTAGACTTATATACCGCTTCACAGTGCTTTATAGCCCTC
>JANHFO010006361.1:184169-196154 GCA_032468095.1 Pareas carinatus | reverse complement strand
CTTCCTTCCTTCCTTCCTCCACTATCGCTTTAATGTTATAAGGACCAAAGTAAAGGGAACCAGTTACTCCTATGTTACACTGAAAGTCCATGGAAACTTTGTGCAGGGAACAAGTGATGGTTCAGTTTTGTAAAAGCAAAAAGAAGAAAACCATTCAATGAAACCTTGTAGCTTCAGTCCAACGTGCTTACACTGCAGTGTAAAGTGGGGGGGAGGAGTTTTGCTATGCTGTGGGCAAGGGGAGGGAAAGCAAGAAGAGTGGATTTCATACCACTGTAATTCCAAAAACGTCAAAGTAATCCTAAATAAACTTGCAGTAATACAACCTAGATATAAAGAAGAAATGTATTGCTGCAGCTACGTAGATGACGTCTTCCTGTCCCAAAGAAAAAATAAGCAAAGAGTGGGCCCAGGTAGCTTTTGAAATTGTCCCCCACAGTCCCCATGGTCACTGGGAAGTTCTGAGATGGAGAGGAGATGCTTAGCCTCTATGTGGATGTTAAAATCCCCAGAATGACCAGTCTAGCAGATTCTGCTACCGCTAGTTTAGATAGCAAAGCTGTTGGGCAATAGAGTTTAGTTTAGATAGCAAAGATTGTTGGGCAATCTCATTCTGTCTCTTTCCTTGTGTTCTGTAAGAATAATTTTCCAACGAACAGCTTCTGAATAGGACCTTTATCCCTCTATCTTATCACCTTTGCAATGAGAATCCTGGAGGATGAGCTGAGCAGATTCAGCCCACCACTTTCACTCAACCAGGTCTTCATAATGAATGTTGGGTCAGCTTTTTCCCACGGAATTTGATGTTGCCTGGTTATATTTTTTTCATTCACCAACCTGACATTTAAAGAGCACCATCATTAACTGTTTTGCACAATTGGTGGAGTGGCCATCAAGGTCTTGGGGAACAAATGAGTAAAAGGCAGGGGTGACAGTAGTCACCCAATTCATCCTCCCACTCTCTTCTGCAATTAATAGCCTGCCTGCTACTACTATTCCTCTTTGTCCGCTAGGCTTATAATGACTCTGCCACCTATTGGGGTCTTTGTACCTGTTCACCTTTTCCTTGCCCTTTTTCTTCCTTGTCCTTCCTTGTTGTTCTGCTGTTTGATATCTTTGGATTCTTTTTTTCTGTTTCCCTGTCCTATTGTTCTCCATCTAACTTACCCTGCAGCTGCCAATACTTCTCATTTGCCTTGCCTTCTCTTCCCTTCCCACAATTTTGGGTTCTATGCTCCCCCCACCAGCTTCAAAAGTACACAAGGCTTTCTTTCTTCAGTAATTCCCAATAACAAAGAAGTAGCTAGCAGACCATGAAGCATGGCTGGAGCGCGCTGGAAAAACATAAGAACAGCGAATCCTCCCTCAGCACCGAAACTGCCTTTTAAACAGAACTGATAGATGTGTCCATGAAAGTTAAGGATTATTTACTTTTTTAAAAAAAAAACCTGAAAAAAATAGAACTTGAGATTGAACAGATGAGAACAATAACAAACAAACAGCAATAGTAATAATGATATTTTTAAATCTTTGAAGAAAAAAGGCAGGTGCATCTTTAGACAACCAATAAGTAGAGATACATTATCATACCTATCAAAATTGCATAGGCATAAATTAAACTTAGTTCCAGTAGGGCTGAAAAAGGGATTTAGTGTATTTTGGATCCTTGGAGTTGCTCAGTGATTCAGGAAGCGATATTTTTCAAAATGTGAATTGTGTATTTTGTGTGTGTATGCCCTTGAGTAAGGAGCCAGGCGTACTGCTTGTACAAGAATAAGAATATGCTGAGTACATTCCTCACCTGCTCAATATATGACCTGGATTGTTCTACTGGCTTGATTATCTTGCCAGGTGCCACTATCAGTTCGTTCATATTAGCATTATGCAAGAATTGTTGTACTTAAAACTTGATTTCCCTGGCCTTTTATCACAGACTGATTTATATTCTTCATTTTCCTATGCCTTACCATTTTGAGGAGGTCTCTTTTTCAATTATGTAAAATCGATCAGTAAGTGATCTTGTTGACTTCAGGGGCTATCTGCCCCTTCAGGTTCCTTCCATATATTCTGGCTACCCCCAACTTGAGGCAGTAAGAGGCAAGAGGCTCCTATGAGATTAATCAATCCATAGGCATGGGGTGTGGGGCATACCTGCTAGCACTTTCATTTTGTCCTATTTTTTTTATCCACCTGTGCATTTTTCTCCCCTGCTCAGGTAAATAGGAGCATCTGCTTTGCTCTGCTATTCTTTCTCTTTGTTCCCTACCATGGCAGCCAAGCTTAAAAAGGAAGATTTCCTGGGTTAGGTTTTTGGGCAGGAGCTCTTACACTAACTTTGACCATCATGGCCAATCAGAGAAAGTTGGCAGATCCACGAATCTGATTATCCACTATAAAAAGCAGGATGCCTTTTCTCTGATGGAGCATTATGCCTCTGTTGTTCTTTAGAGAATGGCATGAACTGAACCAATGGTCCAACTCAGTGGCTGAATTTGTACATCATGCTAAGCCATTTAATCACTGTTCACTGAATGAGCCACAACAAGCTGGGGCTCATATATCACTTAGACAATAGAATAATCCAGGTTTGGGCAGGCAAAGGCAGTGTAGTGACTGCAATATCACATCTGGACAGATGACACCAGATTCAAGATGCCACATAACAATAGAGCACAACAGATGATGCTTGGCCTATTGCTCTTACTTAGCGTAATTTATTTTTCAGACTATTGTGAGGGTAATAGAGTACCTATTCCCCTTTCCTACTATATGGTTAAAAAATACTAGTAAAACTTTGGAAACACAAGCACTCGTTGAAAAGTTGGCAGTACCTATCTCTTTCTCTCAATATTTCTTTGCTAGTATCAATACAAATTTATTAATAGAAATGGTAACAGGGAAAGATGTTTACTTGTATTTTATTTTTTCCCATTTGTTTGGAATAGGGGTTATGTTCACTGCTTATTTTGGCATGATAAGGGAACTTCCATTTTGCCCCATGCTGTTTGTGAGCTATTTATATCTCATCCTTCATCTGATAGACAAACAGTACACGGTCCTCCTGCTTTATCCTCACAACAATCTTACACATTAGGTTATGCTGAAAGTTGACTGTGTGGTTGAATGGGGATTTGTACTTGAGTCTTCTCAGTCTTAATCCAATACTCTACAATAATCACTATGCAATACTATCTGATCTGGTACTGAGTTTCTCAAATCTCTGTTCCAAGAAAGAGATCGAATAGTTAACTAAAATGTATGTGTTCTTATTCTTAAAATCACTTTCTGGCCTTCTAGCTCTTTTTGAGGATAAGCTACTTGATACCTACAAGAATTGTAGTTCCAAGCAGCTGGAGGACATCACGTTTTTTCTACCCCTATTCACAAAATAAAGTGAGAGGAGAAATATACCCACATGCACCAACTTTATCACAGTAATCGATTTTTTATACTTCCTTTTTGATGGGAGCCATGAAGTCTAAAGCAATACTAACAAGATTTTTTTAATTTTTAAAAGAAGTAAACATGCAAATACACAAAGTATAGATATGCACAACACAGAAAATTGTAAAAGTTGGCTGTAAAACAAAACAGTTGTGTGACAATTCTGCCACACCCAAAGAGCTAAGTAGCGTTGTAACTTAACAAGAGTCTGTAAACCATGACTATGGCCACGTTATCATATGTGGACCACTAAAAAACCCAAAAAAAACCCTCAAGGTTTCAGCAGTTCTGCCAAAAATTTTACCACCTTGTGACACTAATGGCTAAGAATGTTGAAAATCTTTATAAACATTATTTTGAGAGCCCTGCATTTGCTATTTGGGGTAGCCATGGGTGATATGGCACTTACTGGCACTGTACTGACAACCTCTGCCTTAACAATATGGGCTGGTTCTCAGAAAAGGTTGGATTACAGCTTACTCAGCCTATTTTAACCTGAGAGTCACAGGAACACAGCCTATAAGCATTCTAAAAGGCCATTCCAAAGAGGAATAAACTGAGAAAGAACCAGTCATAGTTTCATGGAAGGTATTCCTATTTGTACGGAAGAAAAATTTCCAGAAACACAGATTTCTGTATTCTGAGGGTTTCCCCTGCAAACCTTAATGTTAATGTAGTTTCAGAGCTGGGCAACCTATGCACCGTGCAACTGTTGCACAATAGCATGGGAATGGGCCTTTACATATTGGGAGTAGCATCTAGAGTACAGTTTACTTTAGATAGGGCAATGCCAGCATTCCTGCTTTCCTTATTGGAAATAGTGCTGGCCTAGGGTAGGGATGGCCAACCATGATGACTTTATGACCTGGGAACTTCAACTCTCAGAATTCCTGAACTAGCATGGCTGGTTCAAGAATTCTGGTAGTTGAAGACCACAGATTGTTAAGTTGCCATAATTGCTCACCCCTGGCCGAGGGGCAACTAGTCTCAAAGATTATTTGTGTGACCTGGTTTCTGGGAATTGTCTTGATAATTGATATAAGAACTCATGATTGTGTTTTACCCTGAATCAAAGAGGAAAAAGTTGTGTGAAAAACTCTTATGATCTTAAATGTAGTGTGGACTTTCTGCTGTATGAACTAGTATGGATTTTCTGCTTCTCCTATTCACATGATGGTGGTAGCAGAGGGACTAAAACCCTCCATTTTGGTTAAGAAAGTACCAACTTGACATTTTTACACTGATTTTTAAAGCAATTGTTATTGATGAAGCAGGTAGATGAAATTCAATGAGCGCTTATACAATCTATCAGAGGTTTTAAAGAAAATACAATCACAGATAGAGAAGGAAACCTAGGGCAACATAACAGAGCTCTTTTTTGGTGATTTACATACAGTTCACAGGACTTCTCTGGGGTATCTTTTAAAACTAAAACACAAGAGACAGTTAATCAGCATTCCTACTGAGCTGAAACTAGCTATCATAATGTAGTCTTTTTAAAAAATATATATAACCAGCTGGACGAAAGTTCCTAGAATTTCAGCAGCAGTAAGGAACAAATTTGATGAGGATCTAATACATAAATTCTCATTTATCTTATGAACTATTCAGTACTGTTAACCTCTCTTCCATATTTAGAACTAATCAAATATTCCAGTTGGCTTTTGTGGATATCAAAGCTCCTAGAAAATGTAAAGAGAAGACTCAATAACAGTTAAACAAAAATAAAATTTATTTTTCTTTGCTTGGATTCAAAGGAGTATACCTCACCCAACCATCCATTTTAAATAAATTAGTGAATTAGTCTAGGCATACAAATATTGACTGGCTTGGGGTCATCCAGTGAACAGCAAGGATAACTGTACATTTTGAATCCTGATCTCTCCAGTTCTAGATTCCCTCTAAGTACTACATCACATGGAAAATACTGTGTGTCCATACATCTGCATATAAAATACTTTAGAGTTACATATTGGACTTATTATTAGCAAAAAAAACTGTCCCCCATTGATGTTAAATTCTAATCAATTAATTATACATGTTATGGTGCCTAATGGAAATATATATTGCCTTGTTAAAGGAAGAAAATGTGTTGGTACTCAATGACGTGATTTTCCTTTGTGGATCAGAATCAATCAATCTTGCAGCCAATACAGTCAGCCCACACATAACCTTTTGGAAATCAGTCTCTGAACTATTTTCACTTTCTGCTTCTATATATCTTATCCTTTTAAGCAAATCCTTCCTCTAATTATTAGCTAAATTGTTACAAATAGAGAGCGGCTTATGACAAATAAAGTAACTCAACAATAACTTGATCAGTAGCAGTAGAGGGAATAGTGACCATTAGTATAGAGATCTCATAGGCAGTAATACTTCAGTCACATTTGTAGCATTGATACAAAACTGCCACTCTGTGAAGTCCTTCCTGCAGAGTTTGAATTCAAAAGAGGCAAATCCTTGTACTCAGTTCTGTCAATTGACTAGAGCTGCTGCTGTTGATGCTGATTAACTGGTCAATTGAATCTTCAATTAAAAACTCGGTAATATATACTGTAATCTCAGTTCAGCTCCTAGGATCCTGTCCCAAGAAAACACGCATATCCAATCCTGGATCAGTTCCAGATGCCCTCTGAGCTACCCATCATTGGTAGCTCCACTGATATCCAGGACAAGGACATTTCTCTGGTCACTCTCACCAATAAAATCAGTCTGGCCTTTTATGGCCATACATATTTTCTTTACAGCACAAGACGTCAGAAGGGCGGGGGAAAGGGATGGGTTGTGAAGTCATCTGCAACCCCATTCTCTTCAATACAGATTATGTTTTTTAAGATGTATCATTATGTTCATCATTTGTTTAACCGATAGGAACAGGTATTGCTATTCACAATGTTTTTTTAAAAAAATGAGGAAATGTTCATACTTACAACTTATGAATCTGCAAATAATGCCAATCAGGTTCTCCTCTTCCACAGTCTTGGCTATTAATTCCAATACTTCTCTGTGTTCCTGGCATGCTTTTCTTATAACAACAACAAGAAGAACAACAACAACCCTCCCTGTCTTCCTTTCTGAGTCCTCTGTTTCACCTCCAGATTTTTTTATGAATTGACCTAGTCCTCTAAGGCAGGGGTCCCCAACCCCTGGTCCATGGACAGGCACCGGTCCGCAGCATGCCAGCAACTGAGCCGCGCAAACAAGCCAAGCCCCATTCGCAGGATGCAGGCAGCATGCAAAACCACGCGCACTCCGGTCCATGGAAAAACCTTTCTCCGTGGAACCGGTCCCTGGTGCCCAAAACGTTAGAGCCACTGCTCTAAGGTATGCCCCCTCTCAACCCTGATTTCGTATTTCCATATTATATAATCATTTTGGAAGCGTCCCTGCTTCAGACAGGAAGGCGGTGAAGAGAGTGGTGAGGATGACGGAAAAGAGCACTGGCAGTGCCCTCCCTCCCATTCAGGACATAGCACAGGAGCGTTGTTTGAACAGGGTCCGGAAGATTATCTGGGACACTCCTCATCCTCTTCACAACCTCTTTTCCTTGTTATCTTCTGGGAGGAGGCTTCGTGGTCTCCATAGCAGAACATCCAGGTTCAACCATCATTTCATTCCATACAGCATTAACCTTCTGAATTCTCAGGCTTCCTCCTTCCGTTATATATTCACGATGGATAGTATTTAATATTTTACTGTTAAATATATGCGGGGGTGGGGATCTATACATATGCTGTTTATTTATTTTATTTATTTATTTATTTTCATATTTGTATACCGCCCTTCTCCCCGAAGGGACACAGGGCGGTGCACAGCCATATAAAATAAACACAAATTCAACAATAACAAACAATAAAAGACACAATTTAAAATGATTTAAAATACAATAAAATATAAGGCTGATTTAAAATCCGAAATATTAAAACCAATTTAAAACCGAATTAAAATTGGTGCAATATGGAGGCGAGGGGAGGCAGGGTATCCTAAGACAGTCCGGCCTGGGCAAACAAATAGGTCTTAATAGCCCGGCGGAAAGAACGGAGGTCGGTGATGATGCGAATCTCTGGGGTGAGGTCATTTCAGGGGGTAGGAGACGCCACAGAGAAGGCTCCCCCCCTGGGGGTCGCCAGCTGACACTGTCTAGCCGACGGCACCCTGAGGAGGCCCTCTCTGTGGGAACGAAATTTATTGCAATATCTGGAAAAAAACAACCAAGTCCCGGCAGCTTTTTTTTTCTTGATGCAGAGAAAGCATTTGATCGTTTGAATTGGCAATTTTTATTTAAAGTACTGGTTAAAATGCAATTTGGAGGGGGGTTATACAATCAATTAAAGCATTATATCAAAAACAAACAGAACAAATCATAATCAATGGTAACCTAACGAACCCTTTTAAACTTGAAAAAGGAACAAGACAGGGATGTCTCCTGTCTCCATTGTTATTTATACTAACGTAAAAAATCTTATTCAATAAAATCTGAGGGGCGGAGGAAATTAAGGGAATTAAAATTAGAGATCAAGATTACAGACTGAGGGCATTTGTTGATGACTTGGTTGTTACATTAGCTTAACCTTTAGAATGTTGTAGATTTGATGGAATTAATTGATCCATATGGGAAGATATCGGGATTTAAGGTTAATCAATATAAGACAAAAGTAATTACCAAAAACATGATTACACGTCAAAAGGAAGAATTAAGGAAAGTTATGGGATTTGAAATAGCACAAAAAGTTAAATAATTAGGCGTATATATTGCAGCTTCAAATGTGAAATTATATAAGAATAACTATGAAATGTTATGGCTAAAGGTACAAAAAGAGTTGGGAAAAGTTGCAATTGTCCTTGTTGGAGAGAATTGCAGCAATAAAGATGAATGTTTTACCTAGATTTTGATTCTTGTTTCAAATGATACCAATAATTAAAAAGATGAGAATTTAAATGAATGGCAGAATCGGCTTAATAAATTTATATGGTTGGGTAAGAGACCAAGAATAAAGTTAAAAATAATACAAGATACACGTGAAAGAGGGGGTCTCAAAATGCCTAACTTAAGATTATATTACGAATCAGCTGCCCTATCCGCAATTAGTGATTGGTTTAATTTAACAGAAGCAAGAATTTTGAATATTGAAAGTTTTGATTTACTAGATGGTTGGCATGCTTACTTACTATATAATTGTATGATAAAATGGGTACAAAATATTCAGGAACCTATAATGTTGGAAACTTGGGGAAAAGTTGGGTTACAAATGTTAAATTTATGTAAGCAATTTTTTTTGTCTTTTTTGTTTGTAAAATTTTTCAATAAAAAAAGATTAAGTTTCTTGTAATATTCAATCAGAAAGCAAGATGGCCTTTAGCTGATTCCACATGTCAATATTCTATTCAATTGTTTGCAGTTAAAATAAATAGGAAATTTAGTTCGCATTCTTGGTGTGCTGAAATTAACTTTTGGGAATAATTAAATTTTAGAAACTTTGTGAATTAACTTTTGGGAGAAAGGGTTTTGAAGTCTCAAGAGTGTCCACTAGATGTGTTTTGTTTTGTTTTTTAACTTGGGTTGGAGACAGAAGAACATTTGACTTTATATGTGGTACATAAAATTTGGTCTACAGAGTATTGTCCAGATCTTACTTTAATAAGAAAGATTGGCTATGATTGATTGTTTTGCAACAGAATTTCGTTCCATGCTTTCAAGGGTTCAAAGCTTCATAGAGATGGCATATCGGATAACATTTTAATTTTTTAGTTGTTATTGATGATGTCTATATTTCAGATGTTTTTGGATCAGTAAGTTCAACAATCAAGTATGTGGTGATGCGTACAACTTAATTACAGGTTTTTCCAGTTTTCTCACAAGCATACAGAATTAATATTGTCTTAGCCTACTTACAGTTTCCCAAAGCTTGGAGCAGTTTCTGTTATCTGATTCTTACAGGTAGGGCTATGTGATGCCATTAGCAGTCATCCACTCAGTTTGCTGTTACAATATGTCACAAGAACATCAAAGAGAAAATGATCTAGCTCAGCTTTATTTTCATCTATGGCAATAAATTCTCTCCACAACTGCCTTAGCTATGTAACATATCTGTCAGTGAGCTTTTATATATAGTAGACATTCTAATATAACCATCGAAAATAAGAATAAGAATAAGAATTCCTTATTGACCAATTGTGCCTGGTCACACAAGGAATATGTCTCCGGTGCATATGCTCTCAATGTACACACAATTTATAAGTGATAAAATCTTGATCACAATCACAAAATACATTCATCATGTCATCATGCCATAAAACACGTTCATCATGTCATTTGTCACCAACCTATACAAACAGTGGTCAAAAAATCGAAAGCATCGAAACTTATCAAGGAGAGATCCAACCTAGAATGAAGGAGAAATTTCCTTACAGTGAGAATAATTAATCAGACTTGAAGTCAGAAGTTGTGGGTGCTCCATCACGAGAGGTTTGTGTTGTGTGGGAAGACAATGATGCACAGGACTCAGTGACACCAACAACTTTTATTAAGAACTCGTAACTAAAGACACCCGCACAAGCGAGGCGCCTGTATTTATACCCATACGCGAAAGTGTTTGAAAGTCCCGGGTGGCGTGGAGTGACCAATCCCTGCCAGGTCCGCTTGTGCCGCTTGTTCCGTGATTGGCCCTGTGGCAAGTCCCCATGGCCAATCCTGGCTGTCATCGCTTGTTGACTCAGCCTGGCTGCAATGAACACAGGTCTGCCCAGGAGCCACCATTCAATCAGTCCGGCTGTAGTCAACACAATCACCACGCGGCTTTTATTCGTGTTTGAGTAAAATATAAATATTCTTATTTATTAATATCCTGATATATTTATGATATGCTTTGTTCAGAACTCAAAAGACGACAAGATCAAGGTGAGACCAACCTATACATCGACTACGGTGCTGAATGTATAAAACACAAATCCAACTTCACACGTCCAAACAACAAACCCTCTCAACATCAACCAAAACTAGGCATGCACGCCCCCAACTTTTTCGAGGTCCATCACCACAGACCTAAAATGTAAATTACTAAATGCAAGAAGCCTCCTAAATAAAATGTCTGAATTGCTGCTTCTACTAAATATAGCTCTTTTTGATCTAATATTTGTCTGCGAGACATGGTTGAATAAATCTTTTCCAGACTCTATCACCACAGTATGTGACTATCATGTTTTCATATCTGACCGTGAAAACTGTAGAGGAGGAGGTGTTGCCATTTTCTATAAAAAATTCCTAGACTTAAAAAGAATCCAAGTTACTCAGAAACTTGTTCTTCCCGAAACCATCATCTGTGATTTAACCATAAATATCAAACTTCGCTTCTTACTATGTTACAGAGCCCCTGACTATGACCTCGATCATACAAACAGGCTAGTTGAACTACTAAAGTGGGCAACCTCTTGCTCATACCCAATTATATTTCTTGGCGATCTGAACCTACCACTTATAAATTGGAACCTCAATGAGTGTACCTCTGAACCTATACATGCAACTCTATATAACACCATTACTACTCTGGGACTTGGTCAACTGGTAACAAACAATACCAGATTAAACAACTGCCTTAATCTCATCTTCTGCAACAGTAACAACACAATTTATGGACTACAAACAAAAGAACCTTTTTATAACAGTGACCATAGTATGATTGACTTTTATCTCAATTTATGTCCGATTAAAAAAAATCATAATGATAATATCCCAAAATATAATTCCAAAGCCAACTATGACCTCATAACTGCTAACCTCTCATCTCTTGATTGGCATATTCCATTCACTGACTGCAACACTGCTGTAGACTTGAAGTCCAAGGAGTCATTAAATTATATGTACCAATAGTAACCCCCACAGCCAAAAAGAACAAATTACCCAAGACAATAAGGAAACTCCAATCCCTCCCCAAAATCTCTCTGGCGAAAAAACAAAACTAGCTACATTGCTAACTTTAAAAGACGTTACAAAAGTCTATGCCATCAGATAAAGGCATAATGTACCAATTATTATTGCAAACAAGAGGGAAAATTATTGCACACCTTCTATAATTTTGTAAACACTAAACTTAAATACTTGAAAACTATACCACCAATGAAAGGGCAAAATGGAAAAGTCTGTAATGATGAAACCATTAAGGCTAATATTTTCAATACGTTCTCTAGTTCAGTCTTTGTTAACAGCAGTGGATCCAATCCAACATTTTCTAATTGTACTAATATTGTATTAATATTGATTGCAATGATCTAATACACATTGATTTTATGGACGACAACATTGAAAAGGCACTACACAATCTAAAATCATTCCTATCTATTGTTCCTGATGAATTATGTGTATACTTCTTTAAAAAAACTCTCTACCGCCATAGCTGAGTCATTAAGCATAATCTACAAGATATCATTCAGATCCAGCACTTTGCCTGACTTTTGGTCATTAGCTAAGGTCATTCCTATCTTCAAAAAAGAAGACCCTAGCCTAGTTGAAAATTACAGACCAATCTCATTATGTTGTGTCACCTG
>JANHFO010006361.1:155139-167384 GCA_032468095.1 Pareas carinatus | reverse complement strand
CTTTTGATGGCTAATGGCAGATGGCAGTCAGCAGAAATAGCCTGCAGTGCTGCTTTTAACCACTGCACCATCCTGGCCCTTGAAGACTTATAATGAGTGGAATCACAATGTCGCTTTTTGGAACTATATAAAAACACATTTGATTAGCAAACCATATTGTTTGTAAGTCTACCTGATTTGGAACTGCTGGCACATTTACATTACTAGTTAACTACACCTATGACACACACTGTGCATTTCTTCAGGCAAATCAGAAAATTATTTCAAGTCAAAAGATTATTTGTTAACAAGAGGATGGTTGTTATTCCAAGAAGAAGAAAAGAAACATACGCGTGTTCATTTGCATGCGTTGATGGTCATGCATGCAAAATGAAAATGGCTTCTTGTCTGGTGTTTAGAAGCCCACCTGGTTCAGCACAGTTGAAACTGAAGTTGCGCAGATGCTAATGATATTTGATTGGTAAAATATTGGTGAAAATTGAATAGAAAACAAGTGTTGAACAGCCAAGATTCAAGATCTGAGGAAAACTTTATTTAAAGGGAACGAGAGCTGTAAAAGATTCTCCAAGAGCAAAATTGGAATCTATATTTATTTATGTTACTGGAACCCTGACGAATCCTGAAGAACATGTATTAAAAAAGCACTCAAAAGGATAGACATGCACTGACAATTAAGAACAGGATGCTTTCAAGTCCATGACAAAAATCCATTTCTGACTTTCTTCCAAACTTTCCGTTTCAGAAGCCTAATTTAAGAAGTGTGTAGAGAAAACCTCTTTGCTGTTAATGTATGACAATTGGAAATCAGAAACTCTTGCAAATTGCTCAGAGCTAGGATTAGATTTACAATCAGTTTATGGCTGTCCCTGTCCCAGAAACTAGAAGAAAAAAATTGAAGCATTCAGCTTGAAAGAAAGGGGATTATGGAATAATGGAAGGTGTACTCTACTCCAAAGGTAATGTTTTTAGACTATTTGGCAAGTGTTAAGTAGTAGATGGTTCCAAAATTCATGACGTGTCTTAGGCTATTTCTAGCACACTGGATGTCATGGTTAAAATAGGCTTGTTGTAAGAAATGCCAAGCCATATTCTCTGACTTCCCATGAGAATGGGTTAGGTTCTTGTTTAATGATGAACAGAATAAAAGAGTCCATTATGAGTGAGGCTAATTAACAATGATATCACCACACTTGTGAATGTAGATCATGAACCATATTCATTTAGGCACCTTGCTTGATATGCAAAGACTCAGGCTGCTTTCTCAATCATTATTATCCCCATTAACCTTCTGAGCTTTGTGTTTCCATTAGTTTTGGCCCCGGATTTTTTAAAAGTGAAAGCTCCTCCCAGTGCTCTGATCCTGTTCTACATTTTGATTCTTGCACTTTTTCATATCTCAAGACCCCACCCTCAATTCTCACCCTGGAGAAGCTTTCTGCCATCCTTTTCTAACACATTACCAGCTAGTGAAGAAAACTACCAACCAGCATTGCAGTAGGAATGGAGTGGCATTTCTCAACTTAAACGAATATGAAGCGAATCTGTGCAAAGGCCCCAGGACAGAAATAGCCCCCACATTTGGGAGCTGTAGATTTTGTAACTACTTAGGTGGTCCTGTAGTTCAGGAAATGTGAAGTTAACCAGCTGCTAGAGAACCACTATTTTACTTCATATGAGGTGAGGCTGGGAGAGGGAAAGAAATGGCTGAAGGTGTCAAATGCAGGGGACCTGGCAATTTAGAAACAAAATTTTCCGAACAGTGTAATGAAGAAAAATGGGACTGCTACGTCTGAAGGTAAATATATATCAGTTAAAGCAGATTAGAACAAACACTGCTTCTCTTCTTCCCCTAACTAAATAGCGGAGTTGTGCTCTTCCCTCCTTTATCTTGTCAGATACCTAGAGAGACCGTGGTGTCAAAAAAGAGAGAGAAGTAGTGAGATGAGGGACACCTTGATGTTGTTGCTAGGAGTGCTAGAGCAAGGGGCAAAATACTAATTTTAGATCAATAGAGGTAGGGGCAATGACAAGTTGTCTCAGTTAAAGGCTAGGAACAAGATAAGGGCAATGGTAGGAGAAAATTGGTGTTATCAGGACATGATTGCATCTTGATTAAGTGCAAATGGGGAGAGAGCCTATTATATGAGGACTGTTCCCCATCTGAAACTAAATTATAAAGCAGAGGAATTTGTTCAGCGACTCTTTTATAGGTGCAGGCAGTTTTATTTTTCTGAAATTGCTAAATGTCCACTACAGTGTAAGATTTTAATCCACTTTTAGAGTCTGGGTACTTTTGAAAAATAGCTTCTTCTGCTGACAACATTTAAGTGTAACTGGTTGTATTTGTTTCTCAAAAATAAAACTGAATGGTGTTCATGAACAATTTTTTTTAATACTAAAAACAGGTACTTGACAGAACTCTTCATGCATAAGTATTGAAAGTAAAAATGTGAAAGACAGAAGAAGGTAGGAAGAATAATCCTATGTCCTAATTTTTGCTTCCCACTCTCTCCTCTTTCTCATATCTGTATCTTATTTATTTTGTACCCTTTTTATGTAGGTGGACAGGTGGGTGGATATATAAATTGTTCATTTGTAGAAAGTTTTGTGCTTCTGATCGAATATGAATTCTACTGAAGAGTTATTCATTCCTTTAGGGGAGATTCTGGCTTATTGCAACAACCTTTCTTAGAGAAGTCATATAATTCAATATGTTCTTTCCATTTTTACTTCAAGAAGAATTTGATCTAATGCATGTACAAAATTGGCACTCTAGACATGAATTGTCTCCATACACAGTGTCCTGTCCACTGTGAAAATTGGTCAGTGTATTTTAGCATATAAATAATAAAATAATAAAAAGGAGACATAACATTTGTGCCCCCTATCCCACTTTTAGGGGGCTGTGTGGGAATAAAAAGTTGCTAATTTGACCTTTTGTGCTTACATAGACACCAGACTGACCAGGGTGGATCTGAAGGAGGCAGTGAGAGTCAGAGGGGCATGAAGAAACCGAGGGTTGAACATAGCTGAATGGCTGATGAGGACACATACATTGCTCTAAATCAAGACCAAGATAGATGTTAGCTGTATTGACAGTTATATGCTCAACATGACTGTTATTTCTGCAGAAAGAGAAATGGCTATTCTCCATTCATATTAAACAACAGCATACATCTTTTCCTCACCTCTTTTTTTTTAACCTTCCTTCCAATCCACAATATCTCTCTCTCTCTCTCTCTCTCTCTCTTAGCCCTTTCCCCATCCATAGTTCCCACTCGGTTTTCTGATAAGTTAGCAGTGAATTGATAAATGGACAGTGATGTGACTATGTGATAAATGGCAGCAGCCAAGTTTGGGAGAACCATTCTAGGTCAGGAACCTGGAGTGTTTAGGAAAAGTTCTAACCGAGTTTTTGTCCAAAGCAACACATTCCCGTAGGAGGAAAAAGAGGAGGAAATTTCTTGGCTGAAATTCTTGCTTGGAAATTTTGATGATGAAGAAAATGATATAGGACTCAAAAACCAACTCTTACACACCTTTGACAAATAACAATTCGGTAAAATAATTCTTCAGAGCTTAATCTAGGAACTGGCAAGCTGACGATACCAAGCTGTTTCAGATTTCAACTCTCATTACCTCCAGCTAGCATAATAATCAGCAAATGGTTGTGGGAAGAGTAGTTTAAAATATCTTCCTCTTAGTCTTTTTGTTTCAGGGAATGAAAGTGGTGGGATTTGGGAGGGGATGGGCCTTCTGTATTCAAAGTTGCTTTTCCATAAAACATTCTTGCTTCTTCCAGATACTTGGTACCATACAGACCCTCGAATAGAACCCAGAATCCTTGACATTCAGCTCCTTTGCTCTACCGTCAATGGAACAGAGCCTCTTACATTCATTTCATTCCGCTCTTACATGTGATTCTATGAGGGTCATTGACTGAAAACTGTAAAGCCAAACTGTAAACATTGACTAAGTGTTCCCAGGAATGGTCCCTGCAGGAGCTATGGAGATTAATGAGCATTAATTATCTCCTGGCTGCCTGTCACCAGGGGATCCCAACACACCTTGCAGAGGGAACTGAATAGGCTCGGAGAGATAGAGAAGGGGAACTTTATTAAAGCTTTGTTTTAATAACCCCTTCCTGTCTCCTACTTCTAACTTTCCCTCACCAGAGCTTTGGCTTTGAGGAGGCCTCAGCCCCTTTGATGTAATGTCTATCTTCTTTATGACAGTAGCTCTAGTTTGCCGTAAATGTTCTTAGTTTTTTAATTAGAGTTGCTAGGTGGTGCCACTTTCCATACTGAATTTTTCATAGGACACTATTTGGATTATACCGTGATAAATATATTTAAGCACAGCATGCCATCCATATGTTCCAGAACAACCAGTGTTGCCTCCTAATACAGCTGCATAGAAAGAAACCTGAATTACACATTTTAACACAAGCTATCTGAAACAAAAAGTGTAAAATGCTGCAAAGCAATCTTTGGCAATCAATCTACATTGATGTTTATTAGGATGACAGGACAAGAAGGGGAGATGGAATCCCATATTTTAATGCATAAGGGCAGAGGTTTGATCCAAAGCATCTCTAGTTCAAGGATCAAGTAGCACACGATGAAAAAAGGCTGGGTCTGAGATCTTGGAAACGCATGGCTATTTCAAATAGATAATCTTAACCTGGATGGAGAAACCTATGTCTTTTTGATTTTTTTTTGGTCGTAAGATATTGAATTCACATATGATCATACTTCACATTGGGTCTTCTGGGTGTTCACTCTCACTTTACTTAGATTTATTAATTTTAAAATCCATTAATTTAATAAAAGAAATAATGCAAAGCTAACTTTAACTGAACGAAGCACTGGTCTCAAATGTAGCTGGTGCAACAATGTATGTGGGCCCTGGATGTTTGCTTGAATTGCCATTCTGATAAATTAATGTTTTGCAATTTGCCATACATTCCAGAGCTACCATTTTCTGAGAGTTCTGTCAAACATTTTTGCTGTCAAAATTCCAAATATTCCTCCTGACTCTAAATATTAGAAATATCTCCACTAAAAGGTTTGGCTTAGTACAATGTATGAATCCAACCACTGTGATTTGTAAAACATGGTTTAGGTCCTGTTATCATTTTCCAATTTTGCAATCCAGCAAACTTCTAAAATGATAAATTTGTATAGCATGCCACAAATAATATAATGATTTTACTTAGGATCGGCAAGAAATAAATAGACCATAACATACATAGCTTTCTGCCTACCTTTGAGTTAGTCTTGGTTTTATTGGTCCTATGGGTAGTTTATTCATCTTTAATTTTTTTCTTTAAAATCTCTGTCTTAAGATGGAGAGATAAACTTCAGAGCATACATCACTCATATCAAAATATGTGGTCAAGCAATCAATGCTCAAGTATATACATCTACTGGTCTCAAGGACAAGTCATAGCAGATAAGTCATTCTGAACCACCTTTCACACTCACTCACACATACACACACACACACACACAGCATTGAGTCTCCTAAATATGCACTCACATCTCACAGAAAGACACATACATACATGCACACTATTTTCTGCAAGGAAATTCCCACACACGGCTCCTATCCTTGACTTACTATCCTACGGAGGAACACAAGGAGAGCTGATAGAGGAGCAGTGGAATTGGAGATGGCTACTAGTCATGATGGCTCAGACTTCAAAGGATTAAGAACTTAATTGCATGGCAGAATGTGACATTATGTCTTGCTGCTGAGTAATGGAATAATAATCCCTCCCCCCTTCCCCTCCCTCCATATTTTCTTGCTTTTAGCAAGCACTGGTGGCTACCTCTTCTTTCACAAAGGGAATGCAGGGGTTGAGCAAGAATACAAATGAAAAAGCCTTAGAAAGCTAGGGTGATAGTAATGCAAGAGATGGAGCTTCCACATCCCCCTGACTTCGCCGGGTGTCCAAACAGCAGGAAGAAGGTGGGGATACAGCAATATATGCATGACTGCATTCTATACACAGAACAAAACCAGCTTGTTACAAGCCTACCACCAACAGTCTCCCCTTCCTCCTCAGCTTAGTGCCACGGTGTGCTGACTCCTTTCATTTGGGCGCATGCCATCTCTTAAGGAATTTGTTATTCAGATCCTTCCTGGTCCATAATGTGGATATCACAAATAGGGTATGAGCATAAGAGCACCGTCCCACCTATGTTTCCCAGCAAAGTGGTACTAAGGAGCATGTATATCTGTGCCTTCAAGTCGATTTTGACTCCTGTTAATTGACTGGGCAAGTCATTGCAGCCTTCAGAGCAAGATACCCTTGCCTTCTTCTTAGGGCTGGGAGAGAGTGACTGGCTCAAGGCCACCCAGCTGACTTTGTGCCTAAGGTGAGACTAGATCCCATGGACTCCAAATTTTTAGCTTGGTACCTGAAACCACTAAAACAAACTATTTATCACTAAGAAATATACTGTCTCAGATACTGGAGATAATACTCTAGGATACTTCTGAACATGATTCAGAAGAAGTGCTTTTGACCCCAGGTGAACACTTCCCCAGGCATTAAGCTAGCTTGACACTTCCAGGCTTTCATACAAGCTTGAAACAAAGAGTCCGGTAGAACTCTTAAGGTGTATTTATCCAGGCACCAGCAGATGTCTGAAAAAAAGTTGGGCTGCTTTACTGAATCACACCGAAGTGCTGTGCTAATCCCAGGCCCGAAGCAATTCTTCCAAATCATTTTTGAAGTGTGCACAGATTTAATGAGTAGGAACCTCCTCCATGAGTTTAAATAATCCCTTTTTAATGGTGTCCCAAGTTGGTGATCATCACTATTATCTTGCGGTAGCAAATCCCCCAGTTGAGTTATGCATAGTGTGAAAATGTATAACTTCCTTTTTTATTTCCCTTGAACTACTTAGATTCCAATATTATGTGAGCAAGAAGGAAAATGTCTTCCTTTGTTCTTCTATATATATAAAATGCCAGGCATCCTTTCATATGCCTTTTATTTTATAAGCTGATACTCTGCTTACTGTTGTCTAAAAAAAAAGAAGGCCCTTGGGTTGTAGAACAGTTTATCTTGGCTTCGATCTGATCTTGAGCTTCATTTGGTCTGTATGACATTTTCTCAAAAAGAAGGCACACATGCATCTTGATGCGAGGCAGCCTGTTCTCTGGCTTCTGTTTCCTTGAGATGGCTGAATTGAAGCTCCCTTTTGTGAAAGCTTGGGTTCTCCACAGTAAATCTACATTTTTGGGCCACAGCGACAGCATCTTTGCCTGCATACAGGGCAAAAGGCTTGACCTTTGGAAATGAAACTTATGTTTGGCTGTTCTCCACATTAGAATTTGACTGGATGTCAGTGAGAGCAATTCTGGGAAGAATCTATTGCAGTGTGTTTCTAACTATCTGCGATCCTGTCACTCTTAATAAGATCACTCTTCCTGTCAATAATATCATTCACTGCTGAGACATAAGCACAGGGAGGGAAGTGGGAGATGTCATTTCTTCCAACCCACTCACCAGTGAAATAATCTTTTAGTGAAGTAATATTCCACAGCAGGAGGAAATTCTGAGGACTAATTTGGATGAATAAAATATTTTAATAGGTTTGGAGATGACAATGACATGTAAGTTCTTCTAAAAGACAAGAAAGGGGAAAGTTTCTTTTTTCCCCTCTCAGTACCAGTTGTGATCAGTTCCCACATAGTCTAATCAGTTCTGCCTCACTCCATAAACACACCTCTAATCTGAATATGTTTCCCCTACCCATTGGGTGGGAACTACCTTAACCATCTGGTTTAACTCTTCCAACTTTGTTGAAATGGAGAGGCAAATTGAGTACAGAACAAGAATGAACATAAGGGGACAGATAATAGCAAGGGAAGACCTGGAGACTGACCAGTCTGATATATTTGTCAGTTTTCCTATCCTATGGATGGTCAGAGGGTTATATGCCTTGGGTGATATACTGATCTGAACTTTTCATTTTTGTCCCATAAATTTTGGGTGATTTTGCCTTGGATTGTTCATGTGTCTAAGTGTGTTGACGACATAACCCTCTTGTGATGATCTGCAGATGATAGAAATTCATGGTGCTATTCTGACTTAAATGCCCAACACTTATTAAGCTCATAGGGTACCTGTATGCTTCTCAAAGGCTGGTCTTAATTAGCATTCTTAAAAGAAGTCTGGTTTCATTCACAGGATTTACAAACAGTCTTTATTGAAATTTCATTCTGATTTTGATTGCAGGAACAATTTGAATTAAATGAGTGGCCCTAAGTCAGCTGGATAAATGAGTAGTATAAGATAAAAGAAGGGGAGAGGGATTACAAAAGTTAAGGATCAGAGCTGAGAATGGAACCACACATGATTAAAAGAATCTGCTCCATTGCTCTATAAAGTTGACAATGTTATATATTATGCACCAATTGACAATTGGGTCATTTATAGTTGCCAGTTCCCTATCCCCATCCGACTTCTGCTGAATCACAGCACCCAGCAATCACATTCCTTTCATTATAACACAAAGCGGCAAGCAAAAAGTGCATCTCTGGCAAAAGCCATGGTTGGAAGGCCATCCTCCACAAAACAGATTCTCATATATGCAATTGCTGTCACTCGGTTACTGATAAAAGGGCCCTCATTAGATTGAGAGCTTTTATGAGCAACAACCTATTGTTCTTATTTTTTCCTCACCGAACTAACTAGGTGCTGGACATTAGCTAAATACTAAATAGGGCTTTAGATGCTTCAAAAATGGTTCAGAAAAACCTATTTGAACTTTATGGGAAGACAGCATCTTTGTTATTCATCACAACAGGCTGTTTTTCAGGCATGCAAACCTGAAAAAAAGATGCTGCTGCTTTAATAGTTGCATTAAAAGAGCAGTTTCTTTCCCCCAAGGTTCATGCAAAAGATTGAAAAAGTCAGCTTGCTTTAATGAATACCAAAGAGAAGTATATCGTATGAACTACAGGACTGTTCTTCTTAATCAATTTTGAAGCATGTGCCTCCCTACTAAATATATTTAAGTCTCCTGAATATGAAATTGTCCAGATAGTTAGGACAGAGAGGTCTATATCACTTTTAATTACTACCCTGTTTCCCCCGAAAGTAAGACATCCTCTGAAAATAAGACCTACTTGCAGTTTTGCCTCTCACTGAAATATAAGGCACACACACACACCCCTGAAAATAAGGCCTCCCTGATAACAAGGCCTCGGACTTCCGGTTCTGGGTGGCCTCGGTAGAAAAATAAGTCCTCCCCTGAAAATAAGACCTAGCGCATCTTTGGGTGCAAAAATTAATATAAGGCAGTGTCTTTTTTCAGGGAAACACGGCAACATATCCAAATGGAATTTTTGTCGGGTCTATTAGATAGTGACTAAATTTGCTTGACATGCTTGCCTATGCTTGTGGCTTAATCAAGTGAGTTTCTTGAGTAACAGTGAACTGTAAATTAACCATAAATAATAGCATGTTTTGATAGCAAAATTAGCTAAATTATGGTTTCCAGTTTGCAGTTCAATGTGTGGTACAAACCATTTGCAATTTGATCTCAGTCTCGGCTTAAGCAAGGCAGAGGACCTTTGCATTCTTTGGCTTCTTTCATTTGGCTTCTATCCCTGACCTAGATAGGAATGGTGATCAGGTACGCCAATAAACTACAGCACAATTTAGATTCTTCTCAATGAAGGAACAAGAATCCAACACTTCTGGATGTTTCCCCCTTGCAACCCTCCCAATAATGAATACATTATTTAAAAGCAAGAAAGCAACCCTCATTATCATATCTAGAAAATTACCCCTGCTCCCCTAAACCAGCAATTTGCCTGCCATGCAGCTCCGCTCCGACTTGCCCATTAATTACAGGGATGAAAAATCATTTGGAAGTCAGGAAAGGAAACTAATTGGATCTCCCCCCCCCACCAGTAAGAATTAATGAGAGACAAAGAAGCTATAACAAGGTGGGATCCAGAATCCAGAATCATTGGAAAAGGTCCACACTGAAATTCTTCTCTTTCCTTTCTTGTGCTTCCCTCTGTTTTCTTTTTTTCTTTCTTTCTTTGAATTATCACTTAGAACTATAGCCACCCCAATTTAGCTTATAACCTATATTATCAGTTGGATCGAACCCCGCAAGTATCATCAGTAGCCCCATTGATGGAACTGTCCTCTAACTTTTCCAAATCAGTCCTGGATGGAAAAACTGCTCTAGAGATGGTGCATCATGGCGCCCAAGGGCAAGAATTGTGATTCAAATCTTGCCTTTGCCATTAACGGAGATACTAATTATCAAATCAAATTATTTAGGCAAACTCCACCTACAGTCAGTATGCTGGCCTGCCTTACAAAGTTGGAACAAACTAAATCTACAAATTCTTTGAATATCTGAAAGTGCTACATAAAACATGCTAAGTATTATTATAATCCTCCACACTCAATACACATTAGCGGAGCGCGGAGCACCCAGAAAGAATTCACGGTTTAAGGGCTAAAAGCAGCCCAGTTCAAGGGCAGGGCAGCATTATGAGGAGACTGATTTAAGTTCACACTTGATGTGATACAAAAGATCCATGAACGGGTTTTTCTCTTAGAACTTAGATGGCCGGATTAGAATCAGAAGTATAGTTCTGGGCCGAATGGAGTTCCTTCTCTAAGTTCTCTCTTCCCTGAACAAACTGGCTCTACTTAGAATCGACATAAAATGAGTTCGCTCTCCCACAGCCCTGTCCCAAACCAGCAGTGGGCTGTGGTAGTTGCTTTTAATTTCATACTAATGGATGTTGGAAGGCCTGTTAATGAGAGTCGGGGCATTGGACGGTAGATGGTGTCTATCCCAATGTTGCAGGTAGCAGAATTTCAGCCTGTGAGAAGAGGCCATCACATCAGATGGATTGCTACCTCGTGCCCAGCTGAGGTTACTGTTTTAGAAGAGGCAGCATTCCAGCTGTGTCCTGACCTTGATTGCTGGAATTGCTGATGAGTGGGAATCTGACACTGGAATCTTAGGGGATAAGATTCATTTCATAGCAGCAGAGCTATCGAATTTCCTTTGCTTTATGCATTATTTGCTTAATCCATTGGCTGCATGATCTTAAGAGATGGGGATTTCTGCTCTTAGACCTATGAGCAAAGAGTGTAAGGCTTTGTAAATGAACATTGCCAGCCTAGCCTGACACATGCCTTCCCCACGTGCCAGCCGCACTGGCAATGCTTATGTATTTTAGTACAGACTGGAATTATGTGCACTTTTGTTAAGTGTATGGCTTACGGGGGATGCATAAAACAGAGCTAGTTTGGCACAGTGGTTAAGGCATCAAGTTTGAAGCCAGGAGACCCTGAATTTTATACATGAAATACAAAGCTAGCTGGATGACCTTGGACCTCTTACTCACTCTCAACCCTGGGAAGGCAACCCACTTCCGAAAAACCTTGCAAAAAAACTGCAGGGGCTAATCCAGGCAGTCACCAAGAGTTAATTGGTGGCTTATGATTCAAAAGCACCAACACACCCCCCCCAGCAAACATGCATACTATATGAAAGAAAATTCATCTTTTTCATATTCAGCAATATGATAAAAATAGGTCTTTTTTTACATATAATTGCATATATTCATGTGTGTGTGTGAAAATGAAGATATATGCGATAGATGTGTTAGACTGTATATATTGTTATGATCCTCTTCTGTCCATTATCCAAGTCTGAACAAGAATATCTATTTAAATGAAACACCAACATAAAGGGAGCAACTCATAAGCCTGCATATTATTTCTCTACCTAAAATCATTTCGTAGGCACACCTTCGTGAATCTCAGATTATATCTGCTTACACCTATTCTGTATCTTTCCTGCCAAGGATTGAAAAAGAAAAAGGCATTCCCCTTTATCTCGGTCTGCAAAATGCTTCCAGAGGAGAAAACAACTTAAATTGTGCTATTGTTCTAGTGCAGTGATGGCGAACTTTTAGAGTTCGCCAACTGCAACCCAAAAGCCACTTATTTATCACAAAGTGCCAACACTGCAACACGTGCCCCCCCCCGTGGCCATTGGTGACCCTTCGTACATGAGCTTACCACAGCCCTTCCGGCAGCTTACCCCAGCTTCTGTGGCCCGCTGTGAGTTATACTCCCCCCCCAACCTAGCTCCTCTCCTCTCTCACCTTCGCCACAGACTCCGCTCTGCATTTGAGCCGCTTGCCTTACCCCAGACAGGGGAGGCAGAAAGGGCTCTCATTGG
>JANHFO010006361.1:116139-137666 GCA_032468095.1 Pareas carinatus | reverse complement strand
ATAAAATTTTCTTTGAGAATAGAAAATGAGAAGGTGGAGGCATACTAACATGATTAGAAGGAGGCAAAACGGAGGGAATTCTGTGAATAAGAAAAAAGAGAGAAATGCCATCCATCATTACTGTAAAAGAAAGGAACATATTAAAAGAGAATGCAGATTTTACAAAGCTGAGGCTCATACAAGAGATAATGAGATCAAATGTCATAAAAGAAAAGTCAAGCCTGCCTAGGAATTGCAAAAGCAATAAGATGCAAAGAAACATCAAATAAATGCTTACTTGACATTGGATATGATTCTGAATTTGAAAAAAAAAGTTTTCTGCTAGATATTGCATCAATATAACTGCAACAAAGATGTGCTTATAAATCTTTATGAATCTTGTCAAGGAAAAGTTAAATTAGGAAATTGAATGTTGATATATATGGAAAAGGTTGTATTAAACGGAAATGCCTAATAGATCATCATGAAAGAAGAAATGTTTCAAGAAGAGTATTACATGCATGAATTGTATGCAAAGTGCTTATGTTTTTATGCAATGTGACTGTAAATTTGTTCTTAAAAATAAAGTCACACTGTTACAAAGGCTCATGAAGTAATGCTGATGGAAAAGCACAGTGAAGCTAATTTGCTGGAGTTATGCAATCTGAGGCAAACAAAATAGCAGGATGCATACATAATAATAATCCTGCAAAATAGCTTAGAAGATTTAGTCCCAGAGATGAGTCTGTTATGAAGAAAATAAGGGATAAGGACTTAGCAATTTGACTGAATGTTTGTCCTTGCAAGAAACAAAGGAATCAAAATGTGACTGTTGTTTAAAAGCGAATGGAAAAAGGAACAGGTTTCCCAAGGTTGAATTCAAATAAGCCCGTCAGTTATTGGAACTTGTATTTTCAGTCTTATGGGATCCCATGCCAATCAAAATAAAAGATGGGGGGAAACTACTTTGTAATGCTCATAGTCTGAAACTCAAGGCATAGTTGCACCCATCTCTTAGCCAATAAAAGTAAAATATTAGAAAAGTTCAAGTTGTCCTGTCTTTATATAGAAAACAAGTTTAGCAGAAAAATCAAGTTATTAAAGTCTGATAATGAGAAAGAATATTGCACCCGAGAATTTGAGGTCGATTTGAAGAATGAAAGCACAAAACATGAAGAATAACCGAATAACAGAGTTGGAAGTGATCTCGGATGTCTTCTAGTAGTCCAACCCCATGCCAAAGCAGGAAAGTCTATATCAGTGATGGCGAACCTGTGGCATGCGTCCCGCAGCTGGCATACAGAGCCCTCTCTGTTGGCACGCGGGTCAAGTCACCCCAGCATCACCCCAGAGTGGAGCATGCTCAGAAAGAGAGTAGTGATGCCGGGTGATAATGTCATAGGGCCATGCACTTGCTCAGAAAGAGAGTAGCGGTGCCGAGTGAAGATGTCACAAGTAGCAATTCATTAGTTGCGACTCGTCCAGGCATCACTGGTCTAGATCATTCAAGGCTAATGGCTGTCCAATCTCTTCTTAAAAACCTCCCGTGATGGTACATCCACAACTTCTGAATATTAAACAATAACCCTGAGCAAAATAGAAGAAAAAGCCTGTTAAGCATGCTAAGGTGTTTGTTGGTTGATGTAAAGTTTACTGAAGGATTTCTGGTGGAAAAGCACAACATAGCTACATATCTGCAAAACATTTTATCAACAAAAAATGGAAGTAAAATCCCATGTGATTATGGCATGGGAACAACCCAATCTGTTATACAGTACATAAAGGTATTTAAATGCAAAGTTTATGCATATATCTCTAAAGGTAAAAAGGGAGTAAATTCAATTTCAGAGCCTGATTTGAAATAACTATGGACTATCAAGTGGAACAAATAACTATAGAGGCTTGGGACAGGGAAAAAGAGACAATAGATGAGTTGCATTATTTAAATGCTAGCGCATATCAGTAGCACACGGTATTGCCAGTTAACTGTTTTGTAGTTTGCTGACGTTTAATGAATAAACATTAAATTATGGTGGTGTTTTTTGTTTTTGTTTTGGTAGCTGCCCTGAACAGTTTGTGTGCTTTCTGTGATTTGGATGTAGGGATTGACTGGAATACAGTAGCTGCCAACTAACTGAAAATTACTCACAGCAATTTTTCAACAGAATCTACCATTTTCCCCTTTTCTTTTTCCAGATCCTTTGAAGGAGAAAGCAAAATGGCTATGTGTGAGGAAATGGATAGATATATACAGATGAGGGTCAATTAGCTTGGTGAATGTAACTATTTTAACCAGTAATTATTTGCATTTTTAAAATTATATTAGATTTGTGTTTTTAGTTTTGCTTGGTCATGCCCTTTTGGGGTGGTGGTGTATATTTGCACCTATAACTATCTCAGACTTTTCCTGGGAACTCTGAGCTAATAAGCTGGGAAATGGACAATTATATAGAATATTATATTTCCAAGAATATCTCTGAGCTCCATATGGGTTTTCTGAACATTTTTAGAAAATGAAAATCATGCATGACTGCTTTACCTCAAAATATACTCAATTGCCCAGTAAAAAGCAAAAGTAGACTGAAAAGTGGTACAGGATTCCTAATAGGGACAGAGGAATAGTGGGGAACAGGTTTACCAGTTTACTTTCCATTAAATCAGTATTTTCTGACTACATTCATCCTGGCAGCCATTTTGTGAGAGTGCTCACTTTTCACTTTCAAGATTCAGAAGATGGAGCTGTTGCGGTACGGGTAAAGCACCCTATTCCTATGTACAATACAAGTGAGATAACATTTTCAGAAGAATGTTTTCAGTAATTCTGAATGAAAAAATTAGGGTTGAGGAGGGAGTATATGTGTTTAACTCTGTTCCTTTTGGGCCTTTGCTAGCTCATCTTTCTTCAAATTTGCTAGCATGCCCTTATTAGCTCTTGCTGAATGCAGTGATCATTTATTTTTATTAAGGTTAAATTTAGTATTTCTTGTACTGCTCTGGTTTTCAAGTGTTTTTTCAGAAGAAAGGACTCTGACTTTATGGTGTCTTGAGGCTACACTAACAATTTTGGGAGAAAGAAAGGCTGGAGGGCCTGGGGTAATAATAACAGAAAACAACTAGATGTGGATGGAATTTTGCAGAGGGCGCCTTTTGCTCTTAAATTACATTAAGACTACTTTAGGCTTTGTGCTCTGTTTTCAGTGTTTTTGTTTTTCTCTGTATCAAAATGGGAAACGAAGTGGAAAGTGTCCAGGGACAAAAAGAAGGATTGGTTGCCTTAGACCAGGGTTCTCCAACCTTGATGACTTGAAGACTTGTGGACTTCAACTCCCAGGCCCCTGTCCTTAGACTGACTACCCCAGCTTTGAAGATTTTAAATATTTCTCTTTATTGGGTGGCTGGTCTCCAAATGTATTATTTCTAAAAAAAATTGGGGAAGTTGTGGGTAACAAATAGAGCAATTTCCAAAACTGTAACTCTCCATAAAAAGCTGCTTTCCTGACTGAACGGCAAAGCAACACTGGTAGATTTCTCCTCACCATCGTTCTACCGATGCATTTTTCACTCAGAATCTGTTGACAAACATTCTTCTCGCATTTTATCTAGGCTGGCCTTGAAATCGCTTAGATTGCCTCTACCAATGTAGCGCTATGTCTGTCACTAAGTATTTTTCTTCAAGGAATGGGTTTTGCAGCAGCTGCCAAGAATAAGAGGATGAGTCAAACGCCAGTGTCGCCCTTGGGTAAAGGAGAGGCCTGTCTAGCTCCACAGAGAAGCATCCTAAGACCAGGATGACTAAATCAGAGCATTGCCCAGACCAGAAAGTGCCTGCATTTAAAGGAAGGCCAGAAAAGAAAGGAACACGTCGTGTATGTACAGGGAGAGGGTCTTGTTTGATGACCATCTCTTTAATTTCTCTAAGGAGCCTACTTTAATAAGAAATAGCTGCCCCGGTGTCCTGATAAATCAACAGCATCAATGTGGAGGGAAAAAAGGGTATTTTCTCCGGCAGAATCCTTCATGCTGATAAACCCTGTGCACAGTTCTAAATCAACCTGTTCCTCAAAGATCTTCTACCTCAAACAAAAATGCATTTGCAAACCAATTAGGGTCATGTTTCCCGCCCCCGGGAAAATAAAATACAAGGAAAAATATGACTAATTGTTTATACCGTTGTGTAAGAATCACACAGTTGTCTATTTTTTTTTCTGATTATGTATTGGCTTCCAGATAAGCATAATTGTAGTGAAATAGACACTTGCCTGATTTGAAATGACAATGTAATACACTGCCCCTCCCCATATTAGGATTATATCTGTGTAGGGGAAAATAATGTGTGCATTGGTCCGTAGCATTTAAAGAACTAAACCGATTTTCTATTCATCATGCCATGTTCTGAAAAGGAAGCATTTTTTCCCAACTCCTTTGAGTATAAACTCATATCTATAGTAGAAGGATTACAGCTGAGGTACCCTGTAGTCTAGCTCAGGCAATACAGTACACTGCACTGTGTAGATCTCAATGCAGAAGAAATGACAGTAGTCCTTCTGCTTCCCAAGTTATTTTGGTGGCATCACTGACAAGCCTGCCTCCAGAGGCATGGCATAATTTACTGCAGAGGGGAACCTTTACCCATTTGCAGAATTTTTCACGTGAACAGGAACCATTCTAATACAGAATGGGAACTTTTGTGTTTAATGCAGTCGATTTTCCCTGTAGATGATTGCAGTGTAACATCTGGATGCGATTTCTTAGCTCATAGCCTGCCTTAGAATGGAGAGGGTTGCTCATCATTTGTTGTGTATTAAATTCTACAAGGTAATATGTGATCTCAAGGTTTGTATTTAAGTTTCTGGCAAGCTTCCCCCTGAAGGAATGGGACCATGTACACGATTACAACTTTGGGAAGAATGGTCAAGGAAAATTCTGTCATGCAACGGAATAGAACATCCATGCTTTGCAAAAAGCCCAAGTTATTTTCATCTTTAATTTAAAAGGATTAGAATATAAGTTGTGTTCAAAATGGCTCACATACAAGCATTTTCAAATGAAAGGTATTTCAAGTATGGAGAGAGTGCTTTTAGAACAGGGGTCCCCAACCTTCGGTCCGTAGACCAGTACCAGTCCACGGGATGCCAGTAACCGGTCTGCACAAGCAAGCCAAGCCCCATTGACTGGATGCAGGCAGCATGCAAAACTCCCTCCTCCTCTGGTCCGCTGAAAAACCTTTCTCCATGGAACTGGTCCAAGGTGCCCAAATGATTGGGGGCCACTGTTCTAAAGTCTCGATGTCCATCAAAACAATGTGTCATACCTGTGTGTATGTGTTAATACGGTAATTTTCTCTTGCTCCAAATACCATGTGTATTTTGCAGAAAATTGGGCTCCTAAATACTGCATCTAAAGGGAGTACATTATTTCTAAATGCCTTCAATCTTCAGGTGCAATGGATCCTGGGTATTTTTAAATTGTCTTCCTTAAAGACCTCAGTGTTGAATATGTTTCTAGCTTGATCTTTTCTTACAAAGTAAGCCTAGCAATGACAAGAGAAAAGAGGCACCTTTGTTTGGTCACAGGGGTTTAAAGAACAAAAGGGAAATGCTTCAGGTTTTAATTATTAGAAGGTCACTCTGATATAATTTTCTGCAGAATGTATTTTAAATCCCGGCACTGAAGATGTTGGGTGCAATGTGGTGTGGGTAATGCCCTACCTTGTGCCGAATTACCGCTTATAACGCAGTCAACAAAACAAACCTCATCAAAACAATAACATTGATAATCAAAGGAAACACAATAAAACAACAGGGCAATGGAAGTAGAAAGTGACAAAAACAGATAAAACCAAATTCACTTGGTACTTTGAAAGACCTAGAAAATTAAAAAGTCTTTAATTGATGTCAGAAGATTTGACCCCACCCATGTTTTCTCCAGAGGGACTAAAAATACAACCCAAGCTCTGAAAGGAGGGATGCAAAGAGAAGGGACTGCCGAGATGATGTTGAAATCCTCACAGGTTCCCATGGGAGAGTAGTTCAGTCTGAAAGCATTTAGAGTCAGGCTGGTAAACAACAGCATTCTGACTTTTTCCTAGAAATGGACCATCTGCCAGTGGTGTTGGATGGCTTTTGTTTTGTTTTCACTTGTGAGATGTATTTCCTTCAACTAGTTCCAACTTCTTTTTAAAAAAATACTTTTAAAATAATAAGATACACCAGCTGTTTTATTGTGAACTATGGTTTTCAAAGGCAGTCATATATGACATCCAAAAGTTCACAGTCTACGAATCCCTGTGACCCACTTATATTTCTTCACTAATATTGAAGAGTAAAAACACCAACTGCACAAAACTTCAGTGTGCAATTAAAAGGATTCTAAAATATTGGCTTCCATATCAGGGAAATCAGAATTTAGGATTAAAATAATAAAAAAATAGAGAAATAGAAACTGTGAGTAAGAGTTTTAGGATACTTATCATTTAAAAGTAAAGTAAAGTAAAATATTTTGTTTATCGATGAACTTATATATCTGGGTAATTTCTTCTCTTTCCCTTCTATTATTTTTTGCTGCAAATTGTATAATTTTAATGCATATGCATATATGTATATACATGCATATGCATTAAAATTATACAATTTGCAGCAAAAAAATAAATCTGAAAACTAAGTTCTAGCTAGACTGTTCCATATAGAAAAAGGCGAATTTACTATCTATGTTATAAATACCCCGAGAAGAATCTGCAAAAGGTGTTCCACCAAGTATCTAAATACCTTGGGCACTTTATGGGAATAGCTGATCTTGTAGGTAACTTCAGCCAAAGCTGTGTGAAGCTTTGCACACAAAAGGACGTAGAGTTGGTAGCTATAACTCAACATGAAAGGGACATGGCCTTTCAGAGTGCCATTCACCACCTGTGCTGCTTTTCTAGAGTACCTTCCAAGGCTGCTCCATAAAGAGTCTATTGCAGTAGTGCAACTTTGAGAGCATCTGCATCACCGATGTCTATCACTGATGTTGTTGTCCAGCATCAAGAACCAAGATATCATTTATACATCTATTACTTAAGAACAACCTCTGGAATCAGCAAAAACTTCATCCTGACTAAATTCAACTTTGGTTTGTTCTTCACTTCTAGTGCTAATTTTATTTATTTCAACACTTTTATACCGCCCTTCTCCCCGAAGGGACCCAGGGCGGTGCACAGCCAGATTAAAAACGAATAACAACATACAGCAACATAACAACCAAAAATTACTAAAAGATATATACGGGACTGGCTAAATTTAAAATCATAATTTTTGAAACCAATTTATAACAGATTAAAAATATATAATTAGAATAAGATTAATAATGGTTACTAAGCAAAGGAAGGCATGATAATAACCTGGAAACACCGGAAGACTCAAAATATTCAGCCTGAACTTTCAGCTAATTGAATTCAGCCATACAGTATTTATATGTGTGTTATCGTTGCTCAGGTTTCATTATTCAAACTATTTTCTATATATATGAATGCTATTGACTTTAATATGAGATGGTGCTTCTTAGGGGATATCATGGCAAATGCCTAGAGCTGTTCGTTATTTTGTTCTCAGCCCTAAGACATGCAGCAAGGTTTAAGAAACATCTCCCTAAGATGCTTGGAATACAATGGGATTTATTAACCTTAAGAGTGGACCAACCTACTTTTATCCATTGCTACATAATTTCCTGTGACAACCACATTCACCACACATTTGCAAACTGTGTACACTGGACTCCCCTCTGGTGGTTGGGAAAGCATAGAAGCCACAAAAGCCCGAGCTGTGCCTGTCAAGTTAGCCTTGGCATCTCCCAAAATCAAAAGTCCTGAGATCTCATTTCATGCCTGAGCTCATCTATGACAGCACAGCAATTCATGCATCAATAGTATCCATCTTTACCTGAATGCCGAGAACATGTCACTGAATTGAGTTAATCCCCTTGGAGCAGGATCAGAACATGTTCTCGGGAACTGTTGCAATACTATTTCCCCAACCACGAACGTACATCTATTACAACAGGTATGTACCATGCCTGCAAGGAGGTAGGTGAGTTTATAATCCTTTGCCACTTTGGGATGTTTTTCTGGGATATAGATCTGGTCCAGAATTGAGATTATTGAGAGATCAAAAGGCATGGATCTGCCTCTTCTCCACCATTATATCTCTGGTTGATACTCCTTGGATAAGGGCGAAACAATCATTGGAGAAACCTGGATAATATCCAGGCCACAACTTATTTCTTATTACGACAGCCATGTAATGCAAAGAATCACAAGGATATGAAACATACAGAGAATGGGTGGGCTAGAGGGGAATTTAGTATAGGACAGTAAATGGGGATGACCCAAAAATGCCATCTGTCCTTGCTATTGGCCAATTCAAACAATTTCAAACCCCAAAATACTGCTCCACACTCCTCTTCCTAGCCTCTCCTTGCTCCTCTGCTGTTGCTGCTTTGTGGCTCCTTTTTAAATACTTTTATTCCACTTTTCTTAGATATATACAACTCAAGGTGGCAGACATCCATGCTCCTTCCTTCTCCTGTTTTCCCCACAACAGCCCTGTGAGGTTAGGTGAGCTAAGAGAGAGTGACTGGCCCAAAGTCACCCAACATAGCAAACAGAAGGCAGGCTCTGTAGGAGAAGGTGGCTCCTCAAAGGCAGATTTTATTGTTGGAGGGAAAACGCTTTCCTCCTGCTACCTTTATCTGACCAGTCTCTGAGCTAAGATGGAAAGACAAAAGGTGATCTCAGCTCCTGCCTTGCTTGCTCCAAAGCAGCTTTTCTTTTGGTTTGGAATTGCTTGGTGCGAGCCAGTCATTAGGGCTGATTTCTGGTTCACTGGTATAAATGCAGTGGCGTAATGGTTCCTTCTAATGCTGTCTTGAGAAAGAGTGCCCTGTATAAAAGGGTAATTACCAATCTAGAGACTTAGTTTCAGCAATATGAAGTATAAAACCTTGCTGGCGCAGTAGTTAGAATGCAGTATTGCAGGCAAATTCTGCCCACAGCCATCAGTTCGATCCTGACCAGCTCAAGATTGACTCAGCCTTCCATTTTTCTGAGGTTGGTAAAATAAGGATCCAGATTGTTGGGGACGGTATGTTAACTGTAAAACTACTCAGAGAGTGCTGTGAAGCTTTATGAAGCAGTATATAAGTCTTAAGTGCCATGGCTATTCAGGTTTTCCAGATCTTTTTATCAGGGAGGGTGTAGATAAACTGAAGAAAAGGAAGGAAGGAAAAGGGGTATATACCTTGTGGAAACTTGAACTATGACAGAAGCCTATAGATTTTCAAATTAGGTCTGACTACTAGAATAGATAACCTGGCATACCCCCCCCCAATGTTTTTGAACGAAATACCAGGGGGCATGGGATCACCTGTCCCTGCTGTGCTAGACACTGAGATGGTTTCAGTTTATCTCCAGGGCTCTTCCATAGATAGCTGGAACAAAGACGCAAGGAAGCTATTGTATAGCACCCACTGAAATGTATTCAAAGCCATCAAGTCAGTGGAAACCAAAATTATAATAGTTTTAATCTGCTAGGTTGAGAATTTGAAGTACTTTGAGATAATAAAGTCCAAAGTTTAAATGCAGAACATTCTTTTCATCCACTATAGAATCCATTGTTGAATGGGCATATATTGGCTTAAGATAATAGAAGAACAGAGAAACAGTCCACAGATTGTAGCTTTTGGCACTACTGAAACATATTTGAAACAAATCTTGGCACATTTCTGAAACGTTAGATGTCTAATTCAACTATGCCCAGTTTCCAGTTTTCAGGAATAGCCATTCCAATCATTTTTGCCTATCTGCAGGACATGTATTTGTATGTAACAATGTTTCCTAAACATTTTGCTGTGGGGACTTCTCCTCACTTTTAAAAATGATGAAGGACCCCAAAAGAGCTTTTGTTTGTATAGGCTAAGTTTATCCATTTTTACCATATCAAAAATGGAAACTGTTGCATTTGTAGAATATTGATTGAAACATGCAAGAATAACAATATTAAACCCATTAGATATTAACATAAAATATTTAAGAAATAAAAATAATAATGAGAAGAATGAGATTGTTTTAATGTCTCCAATATCTGCCAAATAATTTTGATTTCACAGACCTGTGCGAGGGTCTTAAGGACTCCCCAGGGGTACTTGGATCATATTTTAAGAAAGACTGGCAAAATCTAGGGACACACCAGCTTGTCTAATTTCAACAGTGCCACTGATACAATTATAGCCAACTAAATTTTAGTTTATACAATACTTGGAACAAAACTAGATGTGATGGTTTGCTGTAAGCTGCTTCTTCTTAAATGACTGAATTCAAAGCGCAGATGGACCACCTATCGCCCACTCATTGCCTATGCAGTCCTCAGTGGCTAGCAGCTGATTTGGGGGGTGTAAAGTGCGCACATGTTGGGGAAGCTTTTATTCCCAGTGGGAGAGCGTGCGCTCCTGACAGTCTGCCAGGAAGAGTTGCTTACAGACAAGAGGATAGGAAATCTTTCCTCTCCAGATGAATATGTGTATAATAGTCTAGGTGTGCAAGGATGCATATGTATTCAGAGCTCCCAACAGAGTCCCAAAGCAAATATAGAAACATTACCTGATTTTAAGAAAAACAGGAGCCTTGATCATTTCCTCATTAAAAAAAACCTATTTGGCAATCAAGAACAGAGAAATTTGCCACTTCTCTCTCGTGTATCTGTTCAGACTTAGAAATTATTGTTTGTTTTTTAAAAAATGAAAAACCAACAGATCTTTGGAACAAAGAGATACAACTTCATGTCATGTCTAGCTTCATCCTTGCAACATGAAGTCCCAGTTTGCAAAATGACGCATATTAATAGAGGAAGAAAATAATAATAACGCCCACTTTGCTTACATCCTATTGGACATCTTAATGAGCTATTTGTATTCAGTGAATAAATCTTGGAATAGTTTCCATAATTTCCTGGAAATATTGAGCAATATGTTTTTCTCATGAAAAAAGTGAACAGTGTGTGTAGGACTACAGTAATATTGAAAAGAGAAGGAGGAAGAGAAGGCTGCAGCTAGAAAATAGCACAAAAATAATAATGAGGACTGGCAGTTCCAATCCAATACTGACTTCCATTCTCATCTAAATATACAAGAATATGTAAACTATTCTCATTCCTCTCAAAATGCAGTTATCTTTCTGGAGCCCAGCTGGACTTTGTGGTGCTCTAAAAAAAAAATTCCAGCAGATGTAGATTTTCATCTCTATATGAGTGGAGGTTTTAGCAATGAACTCCAGTTTGGTTCCAAAAGGAAATGGAAGAATCAAGGACAACAATTTTACCATAGAGTTTAACGCCTTGTGTGCCATGCAGATGAAAGCTAAAAGAAACTTATGTTCTTTAAACAATGAAAATAGAGGAGATTGGAGATCTAAAATCTAAAAATCTACAATTTTTCGTAAATCTAAATTTCTAATTCATGATTGATATATTCTAGGTACGATGATGGAGAATTGTGTAACATTTCTTTAAAAGGGCCCAAGTAGAGTTGTGGAAGATAGAATCTTAAACTAAGGTAGTTAGACCTCTCATCATCTTGCAGATGCTAATCCCAAACTGAAGGTTGACAGAATCGAGCTATGTTCCATAGATAGGAGACATGTCAGGAATAGAAATTAATCTAGAGGGACCATAGATGGACACAGCAAGCTTGCTGTTCAGATATGCATGCAGTCACGACATTGAATTGTCAAAGACGACAAATCTGTGCATTTCAGTTTTGCTCCTGGCTGGCTGACAAAATGTCATAATGGATTCTTGGGTGATGCAGAATCTCTGGAGTACCTGTTTACCCAGAAGAGCCACATCAGAGGAATTCGAAAATCATAAAAAGGCCGAAGTCTGGCTGTTCGTTTTATGATATGTGAGCCTTGTGATACAAATAATAATGAGAAATTTTGAAGATTACAGTATGAAGGCTTAAGGAAACAGGAAAGGGGGTGATTAAGTTTGCCCTTGATTTAATATAAACCTGGATTGCTTAGCTGATGATTGTCCATCTAAGAATTAGGCTTTGGCTTGCTGGTAAGCGTTTCAAGTATTAACTCAATAACAATTAAGGAGGAGTGGGAACCTGGCTTGCACTAAGCCCCAGTGCTTGTGAACAGCAACTCATTGAATGAAGCCTGTCTCCTTGCGCAAGGCTAGAAGACTGGGATCCAGATTAAGATCAACGCCCTGAGTGGATAAAGGGTTACACCTTGGCTGTTGCTCTAAGCTGTGTGAGGATAATTTATCAGCCGCAAAAGCATCGGCTTCTATTGATCTGTGCGTGGCCCTGTGCAAATAGAGTCGGAGGGAGTGAGAATTAGTCCCAGCATGCTGGTGACATTACTGTTTCTATTACCGAGCAGACCTGCTTCGGCTCAAAGCCATGCTGTGCCAGGCGGTGAACAAATGCAGAGCACAAAATAGCCTCTGCCCCAGAGTCTTCCCAGCCCAGCTTATCAGGAATAAGGAGGTTTGGGAAGGCAGGGTCCAAGACTGGAAAGGGCCACATTCTGGATTGGAGAAAAATAGCTCATTCTTCCATCGCCCCAACTAGCATCTATATCTGCCTCCTTGCCTGCCTGCCTTCCCAGAATCTCTTTTACACTCAAAAGTTTCAGGAATGGCTTTTAGGTATTCGAAAGCTCATGCCCCTTTGTTTCTGCCTGTCTCATTTTTTCAGGATCCCCTCTGCTTGATTTCATCCAACCTCACCGAATCTTCTATTCCTTCCTGACTCCGTTGCTGCCTACAATGACAGGGAGGATATGAGAGGCAGACCAGAGGGCAGGCAGGCAGACACTCAAGTTCAGAGGCTCAGCCATCAAGTGCCTCAGGAGTGAAAGAGAGGTTGCATCCAGTTCGAAAAAAGCTCTGCCATCTGCACTCCATGGCCACAGCATCCCGTCCCAGTCTCTTGCTCTTCATATGGCAGCAGGGACTGGATTGCTATAAACTGCAGATGCTGGTCCTTAAGGGAGAAATAGGCCGAAATGGGAGAGCAGAAAGAAGAAGGAGAAGAGAAAATATGGTTATCATAAGAAGGCAGAATGGAGTCTCTTGTAGGAGATCCTTGGGAGCTGGGGAAAAAGTTGCCACATCTCAAGTAGATTTAGTTACTTAATTATTCTGAGGTCTCATATCACTGAAAGAATGAGGAGAAATTCATATTGTTATTGGATCAAATTAGTTCCAAATAAGATTACCTCGAATGCCCTTTCTCTTTAGCTGTTATTATTTGTTCATAGGCCAGAAACTTAATTGAAGGGACACACGAAAACAGAAAACTCAGATTTTTTAAGAGATTTTCTCTGTACTGAGATTTAAAACATGAAGAGCCCTCTAAGGCAGAGGTTTTCAATCTTTTCCAAGCTGCAGACCCTGAAACGTGCCCTTGCTACATGACGGACCCCATTCCCACACATTCAACTGATTATTAATCAACAATACATGTATATTACTTTTTCCAAATTTTTCTTGACCTATCTGCAGGTCAACTTGCCACGGATCCCAAGGGGTCCCCGGACCGCATATTGAAAACATCTGCTCTAAGGATCAAACAGATGTCTGTACTCATCCATCAAGTGCAAGCACACACTGTATCCAACATCGGTTGGTTTCTGGGATAGCCTGAACTCCCAATTTAGGGAGACAGAATTGTAATCAAATGAGAGGAGATCTAGAGAAATTTCAAAACAAAAACTCCATTAAGGGGCTTTAGGGGATTAAATAAGGGTGATTAAAAGAGCTCAGCATGTTCAGAGGAAAGACGGGAAGTACACGGAAGCAGCCCAATACATTTATGAGGTAAACATCATAAATATAAAGGTAAATAGGGATTTCCCCTCCCATTCTTTTTTGAGCACAGAGTTGAGGATAAAGAAGAGGGTAAGCATAATTGGAAAACAAAGTAAGAAAAACAAGGAAGGAAGTGTTGTTTTATCACAAATGTTCTTCTTCCTCCTGCTGTAGGGGAGAGAAGAACATCTGCCATCATTCTAGGTAGCCTCAACTTATAGCCAAAGGCTTGAAATTATGATGGCACTGAAAAAAAAAGACTTATGACAAGTCCTTGAACTTCCAACCATTGCAGTGACTCCATAGTCACATGATCGCAATTCAGGGGCTTGGCAACTGGCATGTACTTATGATGCTTGCAGTGTCCCTGGGTCACATTGATTGGTGTTCCCTGCCGACTTTCTAACAAACAGAGTCAATGAGGGAAGCCGGATTCACTTAACAACTGTGGTGATTTGCTTAATGACCATGACCAAAAGGTCATCAAATTGGGCACAGTCATGCCATGACTCACTTAGCGACCGCATCACTTAGTGACAAGCTCTGGTCCTAATTGTGACAGGCTCTGGTCCCATAAGTCAAGAACTATCTGTACTTATTTTCATAACTTCTGTGTTTTGGGGATTTGAAGTCCATATATGTTAAAGCTGCCAAGGTTGAGAACCAGTGAATTAATCATGCTGGCTGGGGAATTCTGGAAGTTGAAGTCTATACATCTGAAATCTGCCAAGGTTGAGAAACACTTAGTTTGTTGAAATATGAAACAATGTATATTCTCGGTAGCCTTCACCAAGGATGCCCCCGTGAATCGTCTGCCAACCATCCTTTTTGTCCTTTCTGACACTTGTAAATGAGCTGATAAAGAAGGCTGGAGCAGCACTTTACTTGCTTTTACAATTTGAATTAAAAATGATGGTTTGTGTTTGTTATGCAAATCAGAATAAGACCCTGATTTCATCAGGCCGAGGCTTGATATTCAGAGGGAAGCCATGCTTGAAGCTTCCGGAAGGGTGTGTTTCATTTTGGAAGAGGAAAAATATTTCCATCAACTGTTTTGCTCCAAGTTGTAGTGTTTAAAATAATTGAGATGAAACAGATCTGTTCTCTGTGGTACATACCATACTAGCCACATGTTATTTGATTTCTGAAAACAGGAAAATATTAATTGTAGTTAAAAATGGTTTTAGTGTTTTAATTGCTCAATAATTCTTTAGTAGTTATTTTACGAAGTTGAAGTTACCAACCTTTTTTGTGTTAAACATTAAATATCCAGGCCTATTGAGTAAAGAGCTGGTGTGTGCGTGGAAAGAATTCATTTTCCAAGATGAGTCTAATGAAGATTGTTTCATAATAAGACCCAGATGGGATCTTTCAAGCTCAGTGTTTTTCAACCTTGTGTGGAATTCTGGGAACTGAGGTCCACACAGCTTAAAGTTCCTGAGGTTGAGAAATATTTTATTTTATTGATTTATTAATTTATTTTGTCAGGCATATATGATAAAAACAACCAAAGGTATAAACAAAAACATACTGTATAAATATACAAATGGGTACAAATAAACGGGGACAGTAGGACAAGGACGGTAGGCATGCTAGTGCACTTATGCACGCCCCTTTTACTTTTTCTTTTGAATGTAAAGCTGGAGATTGCTAAGACTTACTGATTGCCTCAGGAAAGCTACAGTGGTTGAAAGGCTGCCCAGGATGATGGGTAAAGAGGGAGGGAAGGATTAAGGTTGTTTGGGGGCCTGATAAGCTCATATGTGGTAAGAAATTCAATTGTGCTAAAGTTTCCCAGCACCAAGTTGTGCTAGTATTGCTGTACACCTCATCTTAAGAGATAAGTTACCAAGTGCTATCTGTTAGATCAAACACAACATAGGTATGATCAATATGCTGGAATGAAACATTTCACAAACATTATGGTGTATATAAATGTATCTTATATTTGCACAGTTTAAGCGAAATAAAACAGCTGAGATATTTGTGTAAAAGGATATTGCATTTTCCACTTTTATATATGCAATTAAGAGAGGGAAAGTCTGGCTGCTTTGTGGCCATGCATAAGATTCAACTATCTTCTCCTATAAAGCAGGCTTGGAAACTAAATTGTTTGTTTATTAAAGCACTAAAATGAATTCCAATCATTACATTAAAAGAATGCAATCATCAATCTAACTCAGAACATTAAAACCATTAGGGGAGTTAGAATAATCCATAAAAACTTTAAAAAACTGTGCATAGTGAAGTTTAATATTAAGTTCATACATTGCACTGAGCCATGGTTGGTAATTAGGCAAGCCTAGGTTCATACCACATGCTAAGATAAAATTAAACAAGCTGCATAAATCTTTCAGTCTGATGAAAGAAAATTGTAATAATCTATTGATAAAGTAATTTCCTAGGAAGCAGGAATAGGAATAGATTAGCCCTTGTGGCAAAGAAGACGACATTGACTTTGGGAATGTGTATTTTCCTGGCAGAATTGAAAGGAGAGGAGTGTTTTTCCTTGTACTTTGGGGAAGGTGTGGAACAAACTCTAGCAAGAGAAAGATAATCTTTTAGTGATTTCCTTTATCCAGGATATATATCATTAGTAAATACTAAATTTATATGCTGTCTATCTCACAATTTATATCAACAGGGTATGGGAAGCTGTATGAACTTCCTTTCCTGTATCCTTTTTTTTAAAAAAATAGAACCACAGAGCTGTGATGGCGCAGGGGTTAGAATGCAATATTGCAGACCAGCTCTGCCCACAGCCAGGAGTTCAATCCTGACCCTCTCAAGGTTGACTCAGTCTGTCATCCTGCTTGAGGTCAGTAAAATGAGGATCCAGATTGTTGGATCCAATATGCTGACATAGTAAACCGATCAGAGATGCCGTAATGTGCTATGGAGCGGTATATAAGATAAAATGCTGTTACTATTTAATTGTTTTGCTCCTTTTAACACTTAAAAGTTCAAATGGGCTAGCCTGCCTAAAACCGACTTGTAATTTTTCTTTACATTTGGCTTTGAAGAGGAAGGTTACACTCAACTATTACATTGTGGCTACATTGTGACACCCACTTCCAACAAGATCTGCAGTTTTACAAGTCTTAATGAACAGGGATGAGACATCCAAAAACGCTCATAAAATGACACTACTCCATTCATCAAGGGATGCAGTGTGCAAGATTTCATAATGTTGGGGCTCCTCAGAGCCTATAATGTATTCCATTTCCACCTGGTCCCCTGGGCCATTCTAAGTCATAGCAATACTTTATAAGCCACAGTTTTCTAATAAGCATGCTAATCTACAGACTCTTAGGTAGCATAATGTCTGGCTGCTTCAGACTGGCAAAATCCTTCTTGGCTGACTATGACCACTCACTTGTGTTCTACCTATTGTTATCTAATCAGCAGTTGTGTCCCTTATACCACCCACAACAAAATCTCTGTGGTTGCCCTTCTGTTCATGTGGTCTCTTCTTGTCTTCACGTCTCGTCAACCAGCTCCCTGGCGCTATGTAATCGTGTTTTTTTTTCCTCCAATAATTTTGAAAAGACCCTGGTTTCTATGGTGAACTGAGAAGTGAACCGGATGGGCTGCAGAAATAGTTATGTATAGCACCAAGGATACTGAGCATCTTGTCTTCTGTTTAATCATTAAGTCTTACTTCTACTTTTCAGCTACTGACCATAGAAGGTAGAGAGATCTTCATTCCAATGCCAGCTCTCTGTTCACAAGGCTTTTGTTTGAACTTATAAAAACAGTGGCCCTGCTTATAAAAGCACAGGATACACTGCAGGGAAAGGACTTTAATGACGGAAGTTGCCAAGGCACCTTTGTATTTAGAAGTGGAATCTGGTCCTCTTGACAGCCAATAAATCCACTGGTGCTGGTCTCTGTTAGCACTCCTGGATTCTCTTCTTTGCACCTCCTTTGGGGTTATTGTTAAATGCTGTTACTTGGCAAAATTGGACGGGGAGAGTTTTCTTTTACACAACTTTTAAAGAAGCTTTATACGAAATGTATCTTTCGCATTAGCACAGACCAGAGGCATGTAAGGCAATTATTTCAGAAATCGGATATAATAATTTAGAATATTGATATAATGCCCGTAGGTTTGGCTTTAAAGCAAGTACAACTTGTCAGCTAAGTTATGGTAATAGGTCACTTTTTGAGCCATCAGGTTCCTATACTGTTAGATATACACGTGTATATTGGTGCTTTCCACGTGTAGAGACATTTCTGTTCAAAATTACTGGCTTAAATATGTATTGTGTCTTATTTTGACATATATTTTATTACTATTGCAACATTGTGGGGTTTTAAAGCTACAAAATGGTATACTTTAATACAATAAATATATAAAACTAATAAATACAAGGAATCTTCCACCAAGCTATAGTATTCCAGAGTATCAATTTGGAATAGTGGTTCTTTTCTGGTGTAGAATAGAAATCTTTTTTGCTAGGAAATGATTTTCTTTCAAGAGTATTGCTTTTTCTCGTGACTGAAACTGCAATATAAAATAGCAAGGAGACTTTGCTGGGCTAGTGATTTCATGGATAGCTATTTGGAGTGTTGAGTCTGGTTTCACAACTCTGGCTAAAACTACTGAACAATTTTAATGTATTACACACATTATGCATCTTGCCTTTCATATATTCTGCCTTTCATAGGTCATCTCTTCTCTCCAAACAATGATTAGGGCAAGACCTGTTTTGCCTCTTCGTGGCAGTTTCAGGGTAGATCTCCTCTTTGCACATTGCATGCTCCTTTCCCCATCAGTACATGCTTTGTTTGTCAATATCATCCTCCACACCCCCAAATTAAGAATAGAGCTACTGTAGACTGGATCTTTCCTGTATGACCAACATTGGGGTAAAGGATCCATCAAATGGTCCATGTGGTGAGTTAATCTACAGAAGACTTACTACTCCAGTCAGATAAACTAAAGAGCTTGAAAGGGCACAAGGTTCAGTGGGAGATGTGAAAAGATGTCTGGTGAATCTAATTTCTGGTTCTGAGAGTTTAGAGTCCAGCCACTTTAGCCCATAGGTCTGGCAAAGAAGTGGAGGTCAGTGCTGAATAAAATTCCCATTCCAAGAACCTTTTGCTGCCTGGGAAATAAAAGCATTGTAAAAACAGACATTGTCCCAGGATAATCCTCACATGTTGTTGCATTTTTGTCATGATTTTAGGTGGGTACGAATATACCAATATACCAATCCTCGAATACAGCTCATCTGCCTGGAATCCATACTGTTTAACAGACATTAATGCAATTGAACAAGTCCAAAGGTATTTTACTAGAAGAGTACTCCATTCCTCAGCCCGCAATAGGATACCTTATGCCACCAGGCTTGAAATTCTGGACCTAGAAAGCCTGGAGCTACGCTGCCTATGGTCGGACCTAAGCTTAGTACACAAAATTGTCTGTTACTATGTTTTACCTATGAACAAATATTTCAGTTTCAACCACAATGATACACAAGCTAACAACCGATACAAACTCAAAGTGAACCGATCCAGACTCGATTGCAGAAAATATGACTTCAGTGACAGAGTGGTCAATGCCTGGAACTCACTATCCAACGATGCTGCTACATCCTCAAACCCCAATAAATTTAAACTCAAACTGTCTACAGTGGACTCACTCCATTTCTAAGAGGTCTGTAAAAGGGGCGTGCATAAGCGCACTAGCGTGCCTACCGTCCTTGACCTACTGTCCCCATTTATTTGTACTCATCTATATGTTTATATAGTATGTTTTTACTTATACTTGTTTTCTTTGTTGTTTTTTCTCATATATGCTTGACTAAATAAAATAAAAGTAAATAAATAAATAAATGTCCATCTGGATGTCAAAATGTAAAAGCCAGCCTTTCACGCGCATGTTCTGTCCAGGGTCCATGAGTGTCATAGTTCGTGTCGTGCTGTAACAGATGACCCATCATAGTTCCTTTGCAGGCCTTCCTTGTCTCTTCCAGCATGGTCCTAAAGCACCATCCAACATTCCCCATTTACTTCTGGATGTGGAATGTGACTCCTGACCATGCTCGCATGAAGTGCTAGTATCAGTCTATAATGGCTTGGTAGGACCACACTTGGAATAGGGCGTCCGGTTTGGGTCACCACAATGTTAAAAAGATGTTGAGACTCTAGGAAGAGGGCAGAGAAGAGCAACAGTGATGATTAAGGAGCTGGAGGCTAAAACGTATAAAGAGCGGTTGCAGGAACTGGGCGTGTCTAGTTTAATAAAAAGAAGGACTGGGGTGACATGATAGCGGTCTTCTAGTATTTGAGGCATTGCCACAAAAACGAGGAGTGGGTCAAGCTATTCCCCAAAGCACCAAAAGGCAGGACAAGAAACACCATATGGGAAACTAATCAAGGAGAGAAGCAACCAGGAATTAAGAAGAAATGTCCTGACAGTGACAACAATTAATCGGTGGGACGACTTGCCTCCAGAGGTTGTGGGTGCTCCAACGCTGGAGGTTTTTAAGAAGAGATTGGACAGTCATTTTTCCAGAATGGTATAAGATCTCCTGCCTGTGCTAGAAGACGTCCAAGGTTCCTTCCCACTCTGCTATTCAGTTACTCATCCAGCGAGCCACAGCTCCTCAGCATTGTTCATGCCCCTTCAGGCAGCCTAAACATTTCTTCACAGGGGCCTCAGATCAGTTCACATCTGCATCATAAAGCGAAGAACAGAAAACAAATGACCGTCATTAAGCAAAAAGGTTCCAGGAAGAATAAACTCCCCGCGGGGGGGGGGGGGGGATAATTGGACAGAGGCTACTGCAACTTATTTAGATCAATGCTGCATCTCATCAAACCTCGATTCCTTCCTTTTTGTTAGACTGGCAACCGCTTTTTAAAGCATCCTGCCATGTTGTTTAATAAAATTGGTTGGGTTAAAGATGTCTGTCATTATTTCGCTATATTGCCTTCTTCTCTTAATAAGAAGAAATTGAACTAATTACTTCTGCTGACAAATAAGAATGGGATTAGTTCCAGTTTACAATGCAACACGCCTACATCTAAAAATAACGACATTAAATATGTAAACATTCAGTGAGCAGTTTGTCAACGTTTTAGCTTAGAGGAGAGTGAAACCCGGCATTGTATTAATAATTCAGTCCTGCCAGGCTGTGACAGTGTAATGAAGAGCTCGGCAGGGAACCCTCCCAGGGGAACGTCCATCCAAACAACGTTCATTTGCTTCCTTTCCAAAGCATGTCTGAGCCCTCGATTTGTTGCTGGAGTCCAAATTTCAGAGCCCAGATTCTGATCTGAAATATGACGAGAAGATGGCGGGAGGTTCACTCAATAGTTACAGGGCTGTGAAGACAGCAATTTTTTGCTTAATAATAGGTCTGGTCTGTAGAGATAGTTAAAAGAATAATGATAACAATCATGATAGAAATACAATAGTCAGGTTGTGAGTTACAATATAGTGGAGGATGCTAAAATCAGTGTAAGAGTGTGGTGGCAGTTCTACACCAGACAATTCAAGCTGCATAGCAGGCAGTAAAATGACATCCTATTTCCTTTAAAAATAGGAAGAGAGATATGCTACTAAAATAGAATACCAGCAAGTAGTCCGAATCTGCAAAGATGGTCAGAAAAGCTAAGGCTCAAAATGAACTAGGAAAAAGATATCGGTAATAATGTTTAAAAGTTGATCTCGCGCAAAAGTGAATG